>PPOL03000106.1:0-30517 GCA_003708905.3 Monosporozyma siamensis | reverse complement strand
ATCAGTACCGTAGTTAGCACAGTAACCTAAGAAAATACCTAAAGTAATCATTAATTGATAACAGGAGACTAAAGTACCTCTAACATGTTTTGGAGAAACTTCAGAAATCATTAATGGGGAGTAAACGGCAATACCACCAACACCAACACCGGAGATAATTCTACCAATGAAATATTGATACCATTTATCTTGAGAAGCAATAGAAATAATTAAACCAACCATGTAAACAATAGTAACCCAGACTAAAGCTAATCTTCTACCCCAGATATCACCAATTCTAGACCAAGCAATACCACCAATAGCACAACCAATATTGAAGATAGCAACAATTAAACCAGTTCTTGGGTTACTGAAATAGTAAGTACCATCCTTGTGTTTTTGGCCGAATCTTCTTTTGAAATCAGAATGACTCAAATAACCACCAATGGTACCAGTATCCCAACCGTAAACGTAACCACCAAAAGCGATCATAAGACATAAAAGAGAAGCAGTAACATAAGCTGAAGCTGGCTTCTTTGGCATTTCAGCTGGAGCAACTTCATGTTCATCAATATCGTTCAACTTATCGTTGTCGACCTTGTTAGAATCATTAGTTAAAATGGATTGAGAACCACTTTGAGTAGCACTTAAATTTTCTTCAGCCACTTCAGACATTATAGTAAGAACTGTAGTGAGTGATTGTCGTTTGTTATTTGACTGGTTTTCTTGTAAGTTGAATATAAAGAGAAGAGAGAAAAGGGAAGTTAAAATTTGAATTTATCTTCAAGATCTTGTTGGTATTTATATCATTTTTTTTTCATTTGAACAGGTTACCATTTTTTCGTTTGAGATTTGTTTTCTCGAGCCAGTTTGCTCCTCGAAGATGTGTGAAAAAGAAATTTGTCACTTGTCAGAAATGTTTCTTTTCGCTCTCCACATGCAAAACAAACTTGATAATAATAGAACAAGCAACATTTCAACTTATCAAAAAAACTACATGATTTCTTTTTGTGTTATTTCTTTTTGTTTACTTTTTTTTGTCGAGGCGGAAACATGACAATAGCCGTACTAGTTATTGTTGTTGTCCTGTTGCAACAAGATTAAAAGAAATTTTCCTGTTGCAACTTCCCAAAAAGGAAACGCCCAACAGAGAACAAAATAGCGGATCGGAGGCATTCGGCCCGAAATAACATACCTGAATTGTTTTCTCCCTGGGGCCCCACAAATCTGCATTTTTAGCCCGTCGAGCTTTTGTCATGCTATTGTTCTGCAAACGATCTGGACTCCACCTTGTTGCTCCGCCGGACCAAGTCATCCGGTGAATTTTCCCCACTTTCCCTTTTTGGGGTCGGATCTATTGTATTACACCGTGTTTATAGCGGAGTAACTTTACTGGGTGTTGGACCATCAGTCGTTGTTCTCACATAATTTTTTCCTAAAAGAGGAAACCATAAATACGCATAATTCTCCTTCCCCACTTACTAAGTTTTGAAGGGGTAACTCCTATTATCCTTTGAACAAAGAAATCTGTAGAAAGACAATGCAAGAAATAAATCATTTACTTAAAAAAAAAATAGGTTTCCAAGTATTTACTAGAGTGAAAAAAAGACATATGATTTCGAAGTTGCACCCATACCGCACAGCTTAAAGTGTTACTTTTCCATCGGTATGTTTTAAAAATTTGCAGGAAATTGCGTTGCAAAAAAACTCATCTGATTTATTTTTACCCTTCTTTCTGTGTCTTTTTTTTTTTTGGTAGGGTTTTCTTATTTCCATTTAGTTATTGTCTACATTTATTATATGCAACATTTTGGAGGTGGGGGTGGGGTAAAATGAATTCCAAAAAGGAGAACTTCCTTTATTGTTTAACAAGATATTATCGACCCATTTTTTTGATGTCGAATAAGATTATATCCAAGTTAGGTCATTATTCTTGGATACTTCATCATGAATGCAGATTTGGCCAGCTAGAAGTTCCAGCCTAGAACCATTTCTTTGTAATGTTTTCTTTTCAGTCTTCCTCCTATTTACTCTGTTAGTGGAGGGATGATTTTCCTTCTCCAATTTGTTGAGTTTTGCTTTTTTACCTTAGCAATTTATTTTAAGAGGCTGGAATAAAAGTTTGCGGGGGAGGAGTAAACAAGAAAGCTTAATTCAAGGAAAGTCGTATTATGTTGGAGTTCAAAAGGTTGCTTCGGTGAACTCTATTCCGACGAAAATAGAGCAAATAATATATTTTGAAAAAAACTTACATAAAATATAATGAACTAATTCAGTCAAAGTATCTCTTGTTTAATTAAATCTGAGGTGACTTTTTTTCATCATAAAGAATGTCATGTACAAAAAATAAATACTGTGGGGGTGCAATGGGCATCATCCTATATCTAACATTTTTACCCCACATGTCAAGTTATTTGCCCAGAACGGTTCAATGCTTCCTTTTGTTTCTTGATATTTCCCCCCCCCTCCCCCCAATCTTTCCTCCTCATATGTCCTAATAAGGAGATGGTATTATTTATAAGTTGTTTTTTTCATCACAATTATACCATCCGTTCTTTTGATGTTCGTCTAGTATCAGGATTAAATTCTTATAAACCGTTTCATGAAATAAAATTCCTTGAAAGAAGGACTTTTTAGGAATTTTTTTATCCTTTCCACCGTCTCCCATAGTCAGGTAGCACCGTAGTCTTGTTGTTGAACTGATTCTCATGGTTGTAATTTTCTTTATTGACAATCCACCTAATTTGGAAAGACAGTAACTGTAATAGCGATATGGTACCTCTTCAATGGGGGTGTCCCAAAGATATGCAGGCACAAGTTATTTTCATTCCTTTTAATTATCTTTCTCAGACATTCTTAGTATCTTGAATATTTTTTTTCCACCATATGGAAGATCTTTCTTGTTAAAGGGGAAAGAAGCAGCGGGTTTTAAAAGTTTTGTTATATCGAGTCTTCAATATTCTAAGTTGTTAAATTATTCATTTATGGTCTTATTATATACCAAGTCTTGTCTAACATCCAATTGTATATATATGCAAATAACCACAGATGATAATGATATATTTATTTCTTGGATGTATATAGTAAGAGGAGGTTGATATAGTTATTTTAGTGTGTTATATATGCAGTAAAAAGAATTAATTATATTTATAAACTTGTGATATATCAGTTATTATCATTTAATTTAGGCGGTAAGTAATGACTTTTGTTTATATTTTTAGATGGTCTCCTTCAAGATCCTTTTTTCAAGCAAACCTTCTTTTAACCAATATGTTTGAAAGAACTTAAAATTTAACTGAAACTTGTAGTAACCCTACAGCTCTTGCTTTCATTAGAATTATATTTTGTGGAGGGTTTAAGGTTACTCCTCTTCTTCAATTTTTTTTTTGACTTGTTTTTATATTTTATTCTAAAAAGTTGATTTCCAAGAGAATATCAAACGTTCCAAGTATAAACCGTAAAATCAACAAATTTTTAAAAAAGACTGAGAAAGTACTGCTAACCCCACACAGACAAGAAGTGACATTCTTCATGGAATAAACCTGAGTTTGTTTTCCTCCATGACTTAAATAAAGTTGATAATGTTTACTTTTTTAACGGTTTTTTAATCAGATAGTAAATTGTAGTAGTTATCAGTCAAGTTATCCTATACTATAGTCTAACTTTACAACAAAAAGGTTCAGTAAAATACTGTGGTGTTTATAGAAAGTAAGAGGTCCTGTTCTCAATCTTTTTTTAGGTCGAAAACGATACATAATTATATAAATTCTAACTTAATTCCTTCTAAATAACAGTCATCTCTAAACAAGAAAGCAAATAACATTGCACATTTGGATTTTTCCACCAAGCCACTCTCCTACTATAAGACAACCCTATCGACTTTCAAACACCCCCCAAAACATCTCTTCTTATATACTATTAATTACTCATTTTATAAATATTGAAATGACTCATATTAACGAAAATGAGATCTGCGACACATTTTTTTTCCCGCATAAAAAAAAAAAGACAAAATTAAATGAGTCAGTTTTATTGCAATAGATACACCTACATATATATAAAGAAGTAGTATTGAAACAACGCTATGTATTTACCATTTACACTTCTCTATATTTTCTCTTCTTGTACTTCTTGAGTAAATCACCAGTAATAATATAGATTTAGCAAATAAAAATAACCAAAGTCAATTAATTTAATTATAACCCTACAAACTAGTCTTATTATTACAAAAAATCAAATTAAAAATGTCAGCCTTACCTTTAACTAAAACATATCCAACTCAATTTACATTAAAAAAATCATGCAAGATAAAGAAATATTAAAAATAAAAGAAATTCTTTTATTAAAACTAGTTAAACTAGTGAAAAAGCCATTATTAGAATATATTCAAATTCTTTTAAATATTATAATAATATTCAAACAACCAAATAATAAATTTAAATTCAATCAAACATCTACAAATAAAATTGTTAATCAATTTGGATCCATTTTATTAAAAATTAAAGGATTAATAGTACGTTGTAGGGATATTAATGATATTAATTTAATTTATAATGAAATGATTTTATTTTTAAATCAATTAGATTCATTAGATAATGAAGATTTTATCTTTTTCCAATCATTAATTATTAAATTTCATTATTTCCATAAATTCTTCCAATCATTTAAAATTATTAATGATATTAGTGGTAAGATTAATAAAAATGTTGAATGGGATATTTCTTTGAAGAAGGAAATTAAATGGTTCATTACATACCATGAAGATTTGTTAAATAGTTTGATCTTAGATTCAAAGGATAATCAATTTAACAACATAATGAAGTATGATACTACAATTCATAATGATTTATTATATAGAAAATATAGACTAAATACAGCCTAATGTATTGAAACATATATATCTCTTCAATTACATATATTCCTCTTTACAATTCAATATTCTCTTCTAAATAATAGGAATGTACTCATTCCAGATATTAATTAGAAAAAAAAAGGTGATGATAAGTTAAAAGAAGCATCAAACTAACAAATATATCGAATTACCAATTCAATATAAATGGACCCAATGTTGCCACCGAGCCCATCATGTTTTTGTGACAGAAAGCGACACTTCTAATTATGAAATCAACAAAATATCAGTATAAAGATCACAAAAGAAAGTAAATAAGAAAGTCATAAAGGATAAAACCCCCATCGAAGCTCCGGATAACCCTAAGTTATGTAAAGTGCAAATCCCAGAACATTTCTCATAATGTCATACAAAGTTCCATTAGGCAATAAAATCTCCACCTACAAAAGTTTACCTCTGAAACTCAACCTATTAAACTCCAGGCTTCTTATAACCACGAACTCCCCGCATTGTGTTCAATATATAAAGAATATAATAAGCCGAGTCATATAATACTGAAGCAAACAATACCACCATTCTAAGACTAATCCCAAAAAGAAACAGCTATTCCTAAATTATTACATCTCTATTCCAAGTAAAGTCTGGGGGTTAAGCAAGCTTAACCTATTAGATCCATTTAAGAAATGGCAAACCAAACCCACTTAAAATAGACAAATTAATAATTTAAAAATAGTGCCCACCTCTTAGTTTCATCGTAAAAGAAATGGTATTATTTACTACAATCTTATAAGCCACAAACTTACCAACTCCCGATACATTAAACAAAATGAAAAAAAGCCCAATAAGTTATAAAAAGTTTGACCCCTTCGTTCAAAAGAAAGAACAACAAAGATAAAAAAACGTCGACCGTGCTAGAGACTCTACCACCACGACATGGAACCAATAGTAAAAAACACCACAAAATACATCCCTTAGGAGGAAAAACACGTAAACAAATTATAGGACATCACATATTAATAGGAACCCCTTGCACGAGATGGAAAAAAGATCTCAAACCTCTCAAACATCTCCAACTCACCCCTTCTGCAATCACTACACTATAGGTGATATCTATTGATAACATAACCACTTACCATCTATTTTTAAATGAATAAAAATAATAGAAAAAAGTTTCCAAAAAATGTGTTTGTAACAAAAATAAAGGTAATGAACCTCAATGAGGTCATTTCAGTTGTTACACTGAAAAGAACAGATACTACACTTGATCTAAGCCAAAAGGCAAAGAGATTTGGTCTTTTAAGACAAAAATCAAAGAAAAAACTAAAATTTAACCCAAAAAATAAAAGTGGAAAGAAATTTTCAACGCCATCGAAAATTTTGTTCTGCCTTTTATATAAAATTTTTTTGCCGCCGTTGAAAAAAAAGTGTCGTAAAAAGCAATTCTAAGTGGTGTGTGGGTGTTTGCACTATATCAAGGCAATAACACTGATACCATGAGGATACCAACGTGTAGTGATGATTTACGTTAAGAGATGCCATCGGTCGATGTCTCTTTACATCTGTTTGTGTCTGTAAAGAAGACCTGTGTCTGTTTTAAAGCACAAATAAAGTAAAGAATATTTAAAAAAGTTATCTGCCACGCTAAAAAACATAAAGTATCATATATATATAAATAAGGTCTCTGGCTGTTCTCAGCGGCTGTTTGTGACTGCCGTTTCTACAGATCTATTTTGATTGTTGTTGCTGAGCTTGAAATTGCATTGCTAATTGTTTCTGTCTCAATGCTTTATATTGAGCATCTTGTCTAGACTCCACACGAGAAAGGAAATCTTGCTTGGCTAGATAACCACCTCTATTATTATATTGTAACTCTTCACTAATACCTTCTTTATCCACATATTGAACCCAATCCAATTTAGATTTCTCCAAAGTGCTTAATTTTGGTTTTAATGAACCCGATATTATATCTTCCAACATTGGTGGTCTCTTTAATGGTCGTCTTAGTTTAGGTTTATCATCTTCCTTCACATCCGTCTGATCCTTAGAACCTGGTACTGTCTCGTTACTTTTCTCTGTCCCAGTTGAATCTCCTGTGTTTGCAGGTTTATTAGAATCAAATTTTAAACTGTTTAAATATTCTTTAGCCATTGCACTTGATTTAGGGACCCATTTCTTTTCATGAACAGTTTCACCTGCAAATTTATATGTTCTCTCTATTAATATTTTCTCCTCCTCCGTGGGCTGGTCCTCTACACCATCCATTGAACCCGCCACTTCATCAGAAATGACAGAATGTCTAGCCATTTTTCCATCTTCTAACCTTTTATTACTCTCGTCTTGCATCTCTTTCCAAAGATCCGTCACCTTAGCTGACAGTTGTGAATCCTTTACCATAAGATTATCATATTTATGTTTTGCCAAATGTTCAGCTTCCAACTGTCTACCACGACGAGTCTTAATTAACCCACCAACTTCACTTTCTATCTGTGAATAATCTTTAATGGGTCCAATATCATCCTCATTAGTTTCATCTTCACTGACATTTGTTCCGGTGTCCAAATTTTGATCTGGAACAAAATCTTCATCTTCTTCCTCAATGTAATCTGTTTCTTCCCTGTCAGGAACACGTTCTTCCACATCAACCTTGCCAACCATTGCTAGTTTACACCACACTTTTCCTGTTTGTTTCTTGTTCCTCTATAACCTTACTTGCAAACTACCTTTTTCTTCTTTAAATCTTGTTTTTTTTGTATATAACGAAAATTTTTCAGTGAAAAATTATTGAAAATTCAACCTCATCGCTGAATTTGTATGTAACAGATAGTGATGAATAACTTGGAATAACTCCATCCAGAGTAGTTACAAATTGACCATAAAATGAGATTCTTAATTGGTTGCCCAGAAAATGGGTCTATAAAAGAAGTTATTTGCAATGTAGGCACAGATTCATCCAAGAAGGATTCATTACAAGCATTCCATATGGCAAATTACATCTCTGAAGGTTCTAAAAATAAAATTGATTGCTGGTATTCTTTTACTAAATCAATCGGGAAGATGTTAATTGCTAGAAATGGTGGAGTTTTACAATTGGTTAATAGAAAGGACGTGCTGCAAGATGTGGAAGAAAAAGAAATTAAATATAATATTAGTGATTTTGAAATGTTGGATTTTATTAATGAAGATGATTTATTGAGTGATAAAAGATTAGAACCTCTTTTCGCTAAGTCAAAGAAAAGAACTAAATTAACCGATTCATTTATTTGTATAACGCCATTGAATGTAAGTGAGACTAAATTTATTATTGGGACTAAATCTGGGTTGATTCATATTGTAGAAGTAAATGATAAATGTACTAATATTACTAAAATGATCACACATGAAGTGAAAGCTCCTTTAGAATTTGTACAATTATATGACAATGAAAGATCTGAAAATGAATATGTCTTTGCTACAGGTGGTGAAGATAATTTAGTCAAATTGTATAAGTTGACTGAAGATTTACAAAAAATTAGCAAGTTTTGGGAAGCTAAGAATGTAAAGAATGATAGATTAGACATGAGAGTACCTGTATGGCCTATGGCACTTAAATTTTTAAACCCAGTAGAAAACACACAGGATAAAGATAAGATCAATTATCAATTTGTGACCATTACTCGATTCTCACATTTAGGTATTTATAAGACTTTACATGGGAGAAAGCCATTACATTACATAGATGTATTACCAAACAGAGAACCATTAACCTCCTTGGAATTGATTGACGATGAGGGTCGTATTACTGGTCAAGGTAATTTAAAATCTTCTGATATTGATAACTTCACTTTTGTCACTACGGACACCAAGAAAGATGTGATGAAATATAACAATAAGGGGAGATTATTGGGTAAATACGGTAAATCAGACATTGTTGGTGCTGTTGACTATATCCACGCCGTATCGGGGACCAAATACCTGATGGCAGTTGGGTTGGACAGATATCTTCGTGCATTTGACACTGCCTCTTTAAAGACATTAATCAAAGTGTACATAGGTTCAAAGGCCAATTTTGTTGAGTTGTTAGATGACACAGACGTGGTGTTACCAGAACCGGCCTCTAAGAAGAGAACCAAACAAGCTGCTGAAGCCCTCGCAGCAGTAGAAGACGAAAACCCAGAAGCCCTTTGGGACGAGTTGGAAAGCGGAAACAAGAGAGCCAAAAAATCCCAGCAGTAAATAACATAACTACATAAACTACGTATATCCCACTCAGTGGTTTCATAGACTGTAACATATAATTTCCACACATGTACTTGTTATAATGTGCACACCTGGTTTAATTAGCACCTTTTTATTCACAGCGCTTAAAAATTGCAGTATTATGAAAAAAAAAGTGTCACTTTTAAGACGCTGACACTGGCAACTTGCAACCAAAGGGGACCCTGTGACACTTTCCTGACATTAACTGTATTACAACAAGAAATACAACACAACTGCTCATGGGTAGTAAGTTTTATAATATCCCTGGATCTCATAGACCCACCCACACAGCACCGTCTACTGAAGCATCCTCTCTTCTTTCTTCCAGACGACAAAGTGAAACATACTTCAGTTATCAAGCTACCCCAAGAAGTCGAAAGATCTCTTCTAAATATGATCCGTCCAACCCATACAGAGACAAGTTAGGTACATACGATGGTGTCTTTGTACCTACTGCTTTAAATGTGCTTTCTATCTTAATGTTTTTAAGATTTGGTTTTATCTTAGGTCAATTAGGTATTATATGTACGCTGGCTCTATTGCTTTTAAGTTATTCCATAAATTTACTCACCACTTTGAGTATATCTGCAATATCTACTAATGGTACCATCAGAGGTGGAGGCGCATATTATATGATTTCAAGATGTTTAGGACCCGAATTCGGTGGATCTATTGGTTTAGTGTTTTTCCTGGGGCAAGTATTTAATAGTGGTATGAATGCTGTTGGTATTGTAGAACCATTACTTTATAATTTGGGAGCGAGAGGTCAAAATTTGGGTGAGAATGATGGTGCTCTTTGGAGCCTCTTACCAAGAGGTGAATGGTATGAATTCATTTATGCCACTGTTATCTTATTTGTTTGTCTAATGATTGCAGTAGTGGGGTCTCAAACAGTATCCAAGGCAGGTAGTATATTGTTTTTCATTTTATTTGCATCAATTATATCTATTCCAGTATCCACTCTCACCAAAAATGCATTTAATGATGGGTATATTGATTATACCGGATTATCATGGGATACTTTCAAAAGTAATTTATTTCCACATTTCACTGCAGGAGCAGCTGGTTCTCTTCTATCAGGAAAGGAAACGTTCTACAGTTTATTTGGTGTGTTTTTCCCAGCTACTGCAGGTATATTTGCAGGTGCCGGAATGTCTAGTGAATTACGTAAACCATCAAAATCTATTCCCAAAGGTACATTATGGGGACTTTTATTCACATTTTTATGTTATGCTATTGTAGTCATTTTCATGTCTTTTGCCATTCCAAGAGGATCTCTTCATAAAGAAGTTCAAATTATTCAAAAGGTAAGTTCCGTACAATGGCTTATATTTTTAGGTGAATTATCGACCTCAATCTTTTCCATTATTGTCGGTATGGTTGGTGCAGCATATGTTTTAGAAGCAATTGCCAAGGACGTTATCTTACCAGGATTGAGTATCTTTGGAAAATATCCATTAATTTCTCTACTATTTACATGGTTTTTAACTCAACTTTGTTTATTCTCTGATGTGAATAAAATTGCTTCTTTAATCACAATGGCATTTTTATTGACCTTTATAGTAATGAATCTAGCCTGTTTCCTATTAGAAATTGCTGCAGCTCCAAATTTCAGACCCTCTTTCAAGTATTTTGATAGATACACCGCATTTACTGGTGGTACTATATCTATTATTGCTATGATTATTGTAGATGGTACTACTGCCTCTTTGTTAATATTTGGTATGATGATATTATTCCTTATCATTCATTATTTATGTCCGCCAAAACCTTGGGGAGATGTTTCACAAAGTTTAATTTATCATCAAGTGAGAAAATATCTACTACGATTAAGACAAGATAATATTAAGTATTGGAGACCTCAAATCTTATTATTTGTCGACAATCCTCGCACTAGTTGGAATTTGATTAGGTTTTGTAACAATTTGAAGAAAGGTGGGCTTTATATATTGGGTCATGTTGCAGTAATCCCGGATTTCCAAAACCAATTCAACGAAGTTAAGAAACAACAAAGTGCATGGACTAAGATTAGAGATATGACCAAGATAAAGGCCTTTGTTCAAGTGGGCACGGGTCCGTCAATTTCATGGGGGATTAGAAATGTGTTTTTAGGTTCTGGTCTTGGTGGTATGAAACCAAATATTACGGTAATTGGATTTTTCGATCTTCATTCAGAACATATTGATGATCAATTAGTAGCTCATCATGATAGTTTTTCCAATAATATTTCGATCAATATCCCTGAATATTACGCAAAATTACCAACTGATTCATGCAGAAATGATAAGAAAATTGATGTTTGTCAATGGGTACAAATATTGGAAGATTTATCTCTAATGCAGTCAAATATTGCAGTGGCACATGGTTTCAAAAATTTAGACCTACCAACAAAGGAATCAATGAAAAATATAACTAAGAAACGTGTGATTGATTTATATCCAATCCAAATGTGTGCCACAATGAATGTTAATAGTGAAAATCCTGCAATGATATCTTCTAATTTTGATACATACACACTTATGCTACAACTTGGTGCTATTTTAGTCACAGTCCCAACTTGGAAGGTTACTCATGTCTTACGTGTCATATTATTTGTTGAACAAGATGCTGATAGGGTGGCTGAAATTGATCGTATGACTAAATTATTACAAATCTTAAGAATTGAAGCATCACTAGTTGTCGTATCATTGGATCAATTCCGAGTTTATAATACAATTATCAAGGGTGATCCAATATCTTTTGATTATGTTCAAAGCAAGTTAAAGGATAGTAAATGGTGGAATGATTTAACAGAAGCAAGAAGAACTTTAGAGCCAAGACGCCGTTTCTCATACTCGAAACCAATCGCAGTGGAACCAAGAGAGATGAAGCCCAAAAAGTATAATACATCAAAACTACAAAGGATGGGAGTATCATTTAAGATGAGTTCTACAGTTCCTACTGAATTACTTAACACCCCTGCTATAAGTGATCCATCTAGTGATGAAGAGGCATCCTTCAATGAATCCCAATTGTCAATAAATCAAGTGGCGGTAAAGTTAGATAAATTGAAGAATAAAAGAAAGTTAGCAATGTCTACTTCAAACAATCAAAGCCTTGCGTCTAAAGCCACCCATAATTTGAAACCCGTTTTTTCAAGCAATGCTTTGCCAAACACTAAAGTTCTAGAAGATGGAACAGGAGATCAACCAACAATTGTCCCTGTAACAGAAGACGGAATAGAGTCCGTTTCATCAAGAAATCCTGCTGTTCCTGAATTATCACCCTGCAACTCAGAAGCAAGCTTAATCGAAGCGATGAACAATATTCAGTTTGATGATTTACCAAGTCGAGCACAACATTTAATTTTGAACGATATGATGGTTCAGCTATCCAGAGATTCTGCATTAATTTTCTCCACACTTCCTATTCCTCCATTAGGTACTCATAAGGATGAGGCTGATAGTCTTGAATACGTTGAAGACCTTGATATGTGGTTAGAAAAGCTACCTCCAACAATGTTAATCAATTCACAAACTATGACAGTGACAACGGCACTGTGAATCTCATATTTTTAGTCTCTGTGTGCTCTTTGCTGAGCCCCTATCAATAACCTAGGTCAACATACATTATTATCATGATCAATCATAGTAAACCGTAACATATTTTTGCATCTTGAGTTTAGTTTATTTCTATATAATAACTCATCAATTATTTTTTTTATAGTCCACTTCTATCATATGAGAAGGCATTTAAGTATTTATCCCTGCAACCAGTACGTACATTTATAAAATAATAGTATTATAAACTATGTTTGTTCATTCTGCTTCAATATAATCCTTAACTTTACGGAAGGCAAAGACAGTGTAGAAATAGGAAGCTGCTTCTTTTTCGTCACCTTCAACACCAAATTTACCATCCGATCTTTGTAAACCTTCTCTCATTCTTGGAGAAAATCTGTTGACCCACTGTGGAATCTCTTGGACGAAAAACTTGTTAAATGGCATCTGTAATTCCAATTCCATACCATATTCATCAGCAAGACTTCTTAAAGTTTCAAATGGAACAACATATTCTGGAACGTTGTCGATAGCATCTTCTAACCAATAAGTGTACATTTGTCCAAATGGTGAGGGAAACTCATTATCATTTTTCTGGTATTCGTTATTCTCAAAGGTGACTTTATAAATGGAGTTCCCCCAAGATGGCTTCTCCACATCCTTGCCAAATTTATTTAATTTATAACGAATAAATTCCGAATCAGGGATGGTGCCAAAGAAATAACCACCGATTTTCAGCGACTTAGATACGTTCAATAAGGCTCTTCTGGCCTTCGTCTCCGTTTCAAATGCATAATGAAGACAAAATTGGGTAGAAACTATATCACAGGGAAATCTACACTCAGGGAAAGGTTCCACAGCTACACCTAATGATTCACCAAAACAATCACCGGTAATCAAAATTACTTGATATGCCAAATTCCTCATTGATCTATATCTTTTGTGAGCTTCTTGAATGGAGGCATTTGAAATATCAATACCAATAAATTGAGAAATACCCACGTTGCCGTATTTTCTCAAGTCCCCACCTTTACCACATGCTAATTCTAGCACTATATCACCAGCTTTAGTGTATTTTTCAATCAACATATACTTGATTGCATTATTAAAATTACGAAGTTTTAAGATGGGTGACAGGTATCTTCTTGTCTTGTTTGAAATCACCGTTCTCTCGTTATAGTGCTCCCTAACCAATTGGTCTACGTTAATAGTTCTATTAGCAGTCAGCTGTATCTCATGTTGTTTAAACTGTTCATCTCTTTTCCTCTGTCTGTCAAGGGCTCTTTGTCTTTCCTGTTGATCGTATCTTTCGTGTCTACGTTTGTGAATTTTGTGCAAATTATCCTCTGATACCTTACTATCGCCAGAAGATATCCCAGTACCATTGGGTCCTGGGGAAACCGATGGGGTGGCTGTAGATGGCACTGATGGCTCAACCGATGATTTTTCTTCCACGGATTCCTCTTCTTTAAATGTCCCATACTGCTTGTTATAGTCCTCTTGGGACATCCAAACTGGCTTTTCAATTCTACCAACCATAATTGTACCAATGTTACCGTCTATGAAGAGTGACTTCCTTATTAAAATTTAGACTGAGGTCCTTCTAGAAGTTTTGCCTGGAACTTCATTTCTGCTCTTAAATTTTTTTTTTCAGATGAGCTTAAATTTTGAAGATTAATTAAAGATGCTAGCCCAAAAAGAACAGTGAAATTAAATCCGAAGCAGAAGGTGCTATAAAAACTGGAAGAAAGATCAACAAATGGGACCAGTAAGTGAACAAAAATCAAAACAAGAGTTGCTACAAGAAAGAAGGGCTAAATTAGCCAAATGGAAGCTGAAACGGACTCAGAACAAGCAGCAACCTGATAATAATAATGAAGTAACCAAAGGTACAGACTCATTAACAAATAACAGTATTACTAACAAAAATGTATTGGTTCCAGATGGGACTAGTAAAGAAGTAACAACTGATAAAACTGCCTTAAGACAAAAAAAACTAGAAGAATGGAAGCTAAAGAAGCGTCAAAGAGATGAAGCTAAAAAAGAAAATGAGACAGTTACAGTGGAAAAGAAACCTAAGAAAACAAAGGTGAAGGGTAAACGTAAACCTATTTTATTTGATGATCTTATCGATGACAAGAAGGAAATATCTGAGGTTTCTACCAAGTTATTTAATCCCACTATGATTCAAAGTGGGGATAGAATTTTAGACATTGATTCTACGGTAGAAAATGGCCGAGAACAAGACATGTTCGAACAGTTGATGAATAATCTTGAAGCTAAAGAGACCAAAGTCTATTCTCAAATTAAAAATGTAAACTCTCTCGACGTTTTGGAAGAAGATGAGACCGGAAACATCTCTGATGAAAACCAAGAATCGGAGGATGATGTAGAGACTAGAAATAAAATGAAAAGAATCGAGAGAATACGAAAATTAAAGACTGTTACCAGTAGTAACTTTAAAGAAGGGACATTAGAACCCATTCAAAAGATTTTTTATACGGAACCAGAAGAACTGAAAAGATTAACTCCCGAGGAGATAGAAGAACTTAGATTAAGCCTAGACAACATTAAGATTAAGGGAAGGGATTGCCCCTGTCCTATCTTAAGATGGTCACAATCTGGTTTAACTACAGCTACTATGAATCTTATTGAAAATGTTTTCAAATTTGAAGGACTAACACCTATTCAAGCTCAGACTATTCCAGCTATTATGTCTGGGAGAGATGTTATTGGGATTTCCAAAACTGGCTCAGGGAAGACAATTGCTTATCTCCTACCTTTACTTAGACATATTAAAGCTCAAAAACCTCTAGGTAAGAATGAAACTGGCCCTATTGGGTTAATATTGGCCCCCACCAGAGAACTTGCATTACAGATTAATGAAGAAATACTTAAATTTGCAAAATATGATCCAACAATAGCGTCAATATGTTGTACGGGTGGTTCTGAGATGAAAAGACAGATTAATGACTTGAAAAAGGGGGTTAAAATAGTAGTAGCTACACCTGGTAGATTTATTGATCTTTTAACTTTAAACAATGGCAAGTTGGTAAATACTTCTCGAGTTTCTTTTGTAATACTAGATGAAGCTGATAGATTGTTTGATTTAGGTTTTGAACCTCAAATCACACAGATAATGAGAGCAATTAGACCAGATAAACAATGTATATTGTTTAGTGCAACTTTTCCAAATAAGTTGAAGAGGTTTGCAATGAGGGTCTTAGCCGATCCATTAAGTATCACAATAAATTCTGCTAATATGGTGAATGAAAATGTGGAACAAAGTTTTGTCATTTGTAATAACGATATTGAAAAGTTTGATGCCCTTCTGACCACACTCAAAGGCCACTCGAGACAAACCAAATTTTCAGAGGATCCCAATATTGATGCAAAAGTGATTATTTTTGTATCCAGTCAACAGATTTGCGATGCGTTGTTTTCTAAGTTGGAGGGTTATGATTACGAAATATTTTCTATTCATGCAGGAAAATCATATCAAGAGAGAGTTAGCAACCTAAATGATTTTAAAAGTACACCTAATAGTATTCTGATATGTACAGAAGTACTGTCTCGTGGTTTAAATGTACCAGAGGTTTCTTTAGTCATCATATACAATGCAATTAAGACATTTGCTGAATATGTCCATACTACAGGTAGAACTGCTCGTGGTACAAAACATGGTAAGGCTTTAACTCTATTATTAAAAGATGAATTGGCCGCAGCTTATATCATCAAAAAGGCTATTCGTGAAACAGAACTAACGTCTCATAATCCCAAGCAAGTTGAATTAATCAACGAAATGAATCAACAATTTGAAGCAGGATTAAAGAATGGTACATTTAAATTATTAAAGGGTTTTGGTGGGAAAGGTTTAGAAAATATTGAAAGTCAAAGAAATGAAATAAAGGATAAAGAAATTTCTAACTACTATCCAACCCATTCAGAAGACATCACCCCAAGACCTACATCTGTTAAGAGAGTTTCTGAGATTGAGGCAACTGAAAACAGTGATGTTGCTATACCTAAATTAAAATACACTACAGAAATGAACAAAGAAACTGATGGGAGCACAACTTTCACGGTTAAAGTTAATGTAAATGATTTGCCACAATTAATTCGTTGGGAAGCTACAAAAAACACAACTCTTGCATTTATTAAGCATGAAACAGGTTGTAGTATAACCACTCGTGGGAAATATTATCCGCCAGAAAAGGGTCCCATGGGTGAGAAAGATGAACCTAAACTTTATTTATTGATAGAAACCAGTGAAGAAAAAAATATTAGACTTTGTATCGAGTTATTGGAAGAGAAAGTAAGAGAAGGGATAAAGAAAGTTGAGTATCAAGCCATTAAGAATTCTAAATTTTAGTCGTATGTATAAATGAGATATACGGGTTCAAACTACTAGCTATCTATATATATTACATATCCCGAAGAGTAGCTTTATGCAATTTCAACTTTAATAGTATTTAATTAGTGCAGAATTATTTTAGTGTACATTAAAACAAAGTTCTAAAACATAAGATGTATTTAGTATTATATATTAGTTATAGTATAAAGTGTTAAAAAAACGGAACGAATTGACGAGTCTTTAAATTACAAAATGAGGCAAAAAATAATTTCGGAATGATATTATATTGTTTATAAGTTTGAATATGATATATTAACATAAAAAATTTTAATGCTAAATGGAAATGAGAATATGTATACTTCATAAACTTAATAAAAATAAAATGAAGGAACAGTAGCTGGTAATATAACAGTGGATAAAAAAAGTGGTAGGTTTGGTTATAATAATAAAAGTAGGGTGAATTTTTTTTTTAAAGAAAGAGTTTTGTTCTGAAAAATGACAACAGCGGCTCGATATACTCAGACACAAGTTGGTTTCAAGTTTTGTAATTGTGGAATTGGAATATCAGCAACATCCAAAGCTTGGAATTCATTTAAAACCTCTTGAAGAACAGAATATTTGACAGCTGTACCGGTAGTCAATCTTGCCAATTGTCTAGAATCACGACAGTATGGAGAGTAACGCTTAACAATCTTTAGATATAAGATCATTCTGTCATCAATAGTTGGATTAACTTGTTCATCCTTCATGATAGACATTTGATTACTTGTTGTTGGAGTAACAGTTGAACTTGATGATGCAGTTTCAGCACCCATATCATCGAAAGCACCAGAAGCATTTAAAGCTTGGAATGCTGGATGAGAATAAAATTCCATGTCTGTGACACCAGACTGTGGGGTTGGAGATCCAGATGGAGTTGGAGGAATAGTGTTCATAACACTATCAGCCATGTTAATTGTAGCAGGAACGTTATTATCTCTTTTTGATTGAGTCCAAGTGACAGTAGCATCTCTTAAAGCAGCCCAATCGGCATTGGCAATAAATCTTTGACCAATTTCATCAGATTTACCAATTAAATTAATCCATCTTTGTAAAATTTCCTCATTGGTAGCATCATCAACAGATCCCATTGATTTTAGTAAGATTCTATAGGCGACAATAGTCTTTGGGATATTGTATAATTCATAAGATTTATCAATATATTCCAAAATCTTTCTATCATGCCAAATGGTACATTTGGCTAAGATAATATTAAAGAAAGGCTCATCAATGTTTTTAATATTGTTATAGGTTTGAATTAAATTTTGTAAACTTTGAAAACCTTGAACTTTATCATTAGCATAATTTTCAAAGAAAATATCGAAGAAAGTATCATTTAAAGAAGATGAAATACCATGATTAACGTTACGACCATAATGTAAAGAAGACTTATACCAAATCTTATAGATATGATTGAAATTATGAGTTTGACTCCAAATATTTCTTAAGAAAGATTTCACATAAGAAACTTGTAAATCAATCTTATATGGCATTTCATCATTTAAAGCTTTATCAAAAAATGTTTGAGCCACGTTTAAATCTTTACATTCACCAATAAAGGATAAATGAGTTTCAATTAAATAACCATATTTCATTTCAGTAGATTCTTCACATAATTTTTGGAATAATTTTAAAGCCATTTCATTTTCATTAGCAGATAAAGAGGCTCTAATCATACCAACAGATAAATTTGGATGGAAATAATTAATCATTGATGAGGATTTTTCATATAAAGATTGAATTTCTGGATATGAAACACCATTATCGTATAAGATTGGTAAGATAACACCAACGACTCTTGGATTTAAGAAAATGTTTGAAGTATAAGTGTTAACTCCATTAATTGCATTTTTCCAAATTTGAACAGCTTCTTCGAATAATAATAATTCTTTAAAAGCAGTAATTAAATGCATGGCACCATATTCATTTAATTCCACTTTACCATTTAGTACATCATCAGAGATTTCTCTTAATGATTTACATAAATAATTTGTCATTTCTTTATGGAAAGATTGAGAATCATAGTCTGGTTTCTTATTCATACGAGTTAATTGATTTCTATTAGCTCTTAATCCATTATGTAAAAGATGAACTAATTTAGAGACACGATCAGAATTTAATTCTGGAGTATTCATAAGATCATGATATAAACCCATGGCTCTACCGATAGAATCCCAAAATAATGGATTAGCATTAGAATTTGGATGTTCAGATCTATGTTTAATATTTTTACGTCTTGGAGTTTGAGACATATATAAAGTTTGTGAAACACATTCTTCAAAAGCACAAACTTTTTGATACCAGGGAGAATCTGGGCTGATAGTGTTATTAGTATTGTTTGAAGAGCTTAAATTAGCATTACTGCTATTTCTTGAAGAGTATGGAGTACCACTTTGAGATCTACTGTTATTGTTACTGTTGTTGTTACGGTTATTGTTTTTTTGTGGTGCATGATTATTTTGAAACTGGAAAGGAGTCTTTCTACCACCGTTATTGTTATTATTACCGTTTTGGTTATGTTGTTGGCCCATAAAATTAATAGCATTTAAATGTGGCACAGAGTTAGAACGATTAGATAATAATGAACCTTTATTATTATGATTAAAGATAGCAGAGTTTGTAGTTTGGATATTATTATTATTAGTGTTAGTGGTGTTTAAATTATCCATTGAATTAAAGGTGTTGAAAAGAGGTCTACTGTTATTATTATTATTAGGTTGAATATGAATGTTAGAAGTAGGGATGGTATTATTCATTGGAGAAGGAGTATGGACCATAAATTGGTTAGTGTTTGGGGATTGAATATTTTGTTGTTGTTGTTGTTGTTGGAATCTATACATGATAAAAGTATGAATATGTCAAAAGATATGCTTAATTAAAGTAAAAAAAAATGCTTAATAATGGTGTGCAAAAGGGAATGATAAAAAAGTTCAAAAAAAGAGTTGAAGAATAGTATCAGAAAAAAAGGATGATTAGCTGTTCGCTTAGAGAAAGGAAAAAAAAAGAAAAGAAGAATAATTAAAACAAAATTATCGTTGTTAAAATCTATAAATGGATAAAACTTCTAATAGCTTTTTTTTCTCTTCAGAGTCTCAAAGGAACAAAAGAGTTTTGCAAATAAAATTGAAAGGTTTAACGTTTTAATATTCTAAAATATCAACAAAGGTTAAGTCTCAGTAGGGGAAAAAAAGATGAACTTGGATTCTCTACTCTCTTATCTGTGATTCTTTCAGTGCTTCCAATAACAAATAGCAACTTTAGGAATATATATTCGTCCTTGGATAGCTTTAACTTGACAGGAAACAACAAACAAACAGCACCTTTTAAACAGTTGCTGGCCACAAAACAAAGTGGTTTTATATTAGATGAAAAATTTCACTGCCAAAGAAAAAAAAATAAATAAAAAAAAAATCGTCGAAGGCAAAAAAAAAAATCTCATCGCAAAAAAACAATAGAATTTTCCATTGCTATTGTTTTCCAGATCTCAGGCTATTGTTCTCATTTCTTTTTCCTTTTTTTGAGGGAATTTGTGTTCGTGCGCGGTGACGAGTGGCTGCAATTTCTTTTTTTGGGACAATTTGTTGGCGGCAGTTCGATTCCTGCCGGGATCCTTTTTATTTCTACTTTCACAATATTGGCATGAAGTTCCCAAGAATCATCAATGGTAATCCTGAGATATCTCTCTTTAATGTCCACATGCAACAACAATTGATTACATTCCCCTTAATGGGGGACAAAATACGGCAGGTCTTCATGTTCTCTGTACCTTTAAAATCCTTGTATGCTACACTGGAAAATGTCTTAAAATAATCTCTTACACTATCATCATCTAGGATTTCCACAATAAATGTCATCTTATTTAACAATTCTTCACGTTTCCAACCAGTTAAAATTTCAAATTCTTCATTAATATATGAGATTTGTCCATTACGTCTCCAAACACATGTTGGTGTACCAATTTGTTCCAAAAATTTTGCATATTCAAGTAATGTACGTTGATAACATTGTTCCATAAAGATCATATCTTCTTCCGTTAATGTCACTGAACATGCAATGAAAATGGGTCTAAATTCTGCCATGGATTGACACATTTCTACAATATCTTTCTTATTAAATCTACTTCTCAAATACATTAATAAATGATGAAACCCTGGGGTATGTGAAAATGGTTTATTGATCATTGTATAAATTTCCATGGGGGTAGAATAACGTAATGAATGTTCCCATTCTGGGTTACTTCTAATATGTGTGACCTCAGGTGAACTACATTCTAAAGCAAATGATACTCTCAATTCTGGGGATGTAGTGTACGTTGATTTCACCTCAGGGAATGTAACAGTCTCTTTGTTTAAATAGATTTGATTAATTCTTTTATTCTTTTGTAAATCTCTATGACTTATTTGTGGATCTAAAGCAATTAATCTCTTAAAGGATAAAGAACTATTATCCTCGGGAGTCAATTCAACGGGGACTAAAGGGAAATGGTGTGTAAATAAATCTACTTTAGAATTAACAATTTCCTTTGAATGGGGTCCCAATAGGATAGAATAAACATTTTGGAATGAAGATGGATAATGTTGTTCTGGAACATCAATTAAATTAACAGCACTAGTACTATTACTTCCGGTAGATTGTGGAGTGTACCCACTGGCGGGACTCATTATTATGTTTTCACTTCTTGTACTTGGACTATTATTATTTGACATTGCAGTCACTGCATCTTTATTTAACATTACAGAACTAGGTCTTTGAGAAAATAGATTTGGTGTACTACTACTACTTGCTCGAGAGGTTTCACCATCATGGTATAACATATTATCCACGGGGACTTTATTAATTAACCCATCTTGTTGAATAATACTACTTAACATTGAATATTCTGTATCTGCTGCATTGGAAAGAAATTTGGATTTATGTACAATATGTTGTGAATTATAAAAATGTTGTTTCTCCAAAGGTGTTTGTACAAGTTGTACCGGTGGAGTGGGAACAGTGGGCATTACAGATTTCTCAACTTTATTGTTATTATTTTTGTTGTTATTATCATCTTGAATGGGGACTGGTAATACATTTGCTGGAACACCAATTAAATATTTACGTCTCTTTCTTGGTGCATCCACACACGTGGCTGCAATACCTTTGTCTATACATCTTTTACATGGTCTATTTGAATCACATGAAAGATGACATCGGGAACAATGTATACATGCGACATTAGTGTTCTTCTTTCTACGTGATTTTGTATTATTCCCTGTTTTGTTATTATTGTCGCTATTAGACAAAGCAACCTCTTTCTTCTGGTCCATCACAAAAAGCAAATTCTATCTATAATTGGGGGTTATGAATTTGCAACTCTTGTAACTAGATGGATATTGTGTGTTAGCTTCTTTTAAAGAATGACTACAGTTGACTCAAAATGCACTGAATTTGACTTTTCTTTTCTTTGTTATTATTTTTCACTTTTTGAAGCCTAAAGAAATTGCTTTAATTTCCAGGAACCACACAGCTGTCACATACAAACACACTCAGTTCAAACCTGTCAGAACCTGTCATACACCTTATTAGCTAGGACAGGATATAACTCTTTTTGTCTAAAAAACTTTGTTGTTCCTTTTGTATTCTATTCTGAGCATGTTTAGGTTGTCTTAGAAGTGAGTCTTCTCTAGAGGACCCAACAGACCACAGTTACGAGAACACCCACCATGTACCAAACATGAACAAACCAAGTTGAAAGTGTTACAACCAGCCCATCCCACCTGTTAAAGACGTATTACACCATGCTAAAATGAAAATAGCCGCCGCCGTGGTCACAGGACCCGTGTTGAACGATCTTTTGCCCTCTTTGCTAAAATCAAACCAAAGCTGGAAGAAAAAAAATTCGATAAATGGAAACCATCTGATAAGATAACGACCATTCACACTTCCATTATCTACTACACTTACTCCAATTACACCGCCCAACGAGGAAAAATAACAACCCAGGAATGTCTGAATTGATTACCAAATTCCAATCTTTAGCCATTGCTAAGGAAACTGTCACTTTAACCAAAGAACAATTAGCTTTAACCTCTCAATGGGATTCAGTATTAAAATCTGGTCAAGTCGAACAAAATTTAGATAAATTAAACCTATCTTTAAGAGATTCTACTTTCTTAGTGGCTACTTTACAACCAACTGTCACTGATGTCTCTTTATTTGAGGCTGTTTTCCCATTAGCTAAACAATTAGTCTCTAGTACAAAGGATGTTAAAGAAGTTTATGCTAAATATAGACATGTTTTCAGATGGGTTGATTTCTTACAACAATTATTGGCTGTTCCAACCGCTGATCAATTAATATTGAATTATGATTTGGAATTACCTCGTGAAATCATCGAAAAGAAGAAGAAGGGTGAAGAAAAGGGTAAGAAAGCTGAAGCTCCAGCTGCTGCCCCAGCTGCTACTGAAGCCGCTGCTGCCGGTAAGAAGGGTGACAAACAACCAAAGGGTAAACCAGATGAAGAAACTTTAAAGAGATTAAGAGAAGAAGCTAAGGCAAAGAAGGCCGCTAAGAAGGCCGCTAATGCTGCTAAACAAGCTCAAGAAAAGAAGGAAGTTGAAGCTCCAAAGCCATCTGTCATTGATTTCCGTGTCGGGTTCATTCAAAAGGCCATTAAGCATCCAGATGCTGACTCTTTATATGTCTCCACTATTGATGTTGGTGATGCTGAAGGTCCAAGAACTGTTTGTTCCGGTCTTGTGAAACATTTCCCATTAGAAGCCATGCAAGAACGTTATGTTGTTGTTGTTTGTAATTTGAAACCAGTTAACATGAGAGGTATTAAATCTACTGCTATGGTCTTATGTGGGTCTACTGACACTAAAGTCGAATTTGTTGAACCACCAGCTGGTTCCAAGGCCGGTGACAAGGTCTTCTTTGAAGGTTACGGTGCTGAAGAACCATTAAAGCAATTGAACCCAAAGAAGAAGATCTGGGAAGCTTTACAACCACATTTCACCACAAACAAGGATTTGGAAGTCATTTTCAAGGACGAAGAAAACAAGGAAAAGCCAGTCTTAAAGTTAACTAACGCTAAGGGTGAATCTTTCAAGGTTGCTACCCTTGTTGATGCTCAAGTCCGTTAATCTGTTGTTGGAAAAACACCAATTTATAATTGTTTCTCTCTCTCTCTCCTTTGTCCATACCTCTAACCATATACACTCGCATTTTTATTATATCTGTTATTTAATTAAATAGATCTTAATATTAAAATGATATGAAATCATACTATAAGAATTCTCCTTTCTCTCTTTTAATTTTTTATTCTATCAGTTAAAGGTTTCTAACCTTTGTGTATAAACAAGTACATATTTGATCATAAAATCTTTCTATAAAGTGTATAATTCTGTTATATTATGAACATCTTTATAAAATTGTTCGTTACATTTGGCCTGTAATTGCCAATAATTTAATTGTGAAATTGAATCTTTTATATCTTCCTCCAGAGATAGTTGTATTGAAACCTTTTCATTCCATTTACAAATGAGTTTTTCAGTAATCATTGAATCTAATGCAAAAGTTAATTTATCTTGATATATGTCTTCAGATTCGATACAAGTGTTGACCAGTAAATGACAATGAGTAAGTATTTCACTGGAATTGCTTTTATTAATTATGAATTCCAGTAAGGGATACATAGAATATGTTATGGTTCCTTGTGTTAGAATCCACTTCTCTAATTCTTGAAATAAACTTATATTACAGTACGATGCAAAATGTATTACAATTAAAGTCAACCCAACAATTTGTAAATCTCTATCCTTGGATTGAGTCGTCAGTAATTCATTAAAATATTTTTCCACATCTACCAGAGGTGGAGCAGGTAATATTTCGTTAAATAATTGCTGTGTTTCTTCTTTTTCCTGGTACACCTTTTCCAAATAGTTTAAGAACCAGTTTAAATATTTTGAATCCTTCAAGATAGAATTATTTTGACATTGTGTTAATAATGTACCAATCTTTTGAACTAAAGTCTCCTCAACTTGATATATCAGCTTTGAAGGTTCGTCCCAAACTGGCGATGATATGGACTCCGTGGTAAAATTGGGTAAATTCAAATAGTGCTCTTCTTGTTGTTTACTAATTAAATTAGTCTTTTCATAACCAGCAATATGGTCCGTATTATTACCTACAAGAGTTTCATAGGATATATCTGAGACTGGTGAAAGGGTTTGTAATTTTATACTATCAAAATATTCTTCAAAATTATCGATTCCTTCTGATTCATCTGACATATTGTCAGTTTGGTTTGGAACCATGGGGAATACATTGAATGGACCACATTTAGTGGAAATTTCTTCAATATTCCCAGAATTCTCTACGGTCTGTTCTAACTGTTCTAATAAATTATTTAATTTCTTATCAATTACCTTTTGATCATAACTCCTCTTCCTCTTAGGACCAAAGACAGATCTAGTTTCATTATTATAAACTTGAAATCTTCTAACACTAATGGTGAACGTATTCTTTTCACCATCTTCCTCATGTGTCTCATTAATCATTTGGTTAGATTGAATAATTTGATTAAATTCACATCTTGATATACTATGACTCTTTTGCTTAGTGACATGCAACCTTCTCTTATCATAATGGAATATATCTTTTATATCCTTATCTGTCATTTTATAAATATTAGCGTCAGACCAAACTAATTTCACTTCATATGAACAAGGCAGGTTATATTTTGCACAAAGTGAACAAATTGGTTTACCTACGTCACATCTACGTTTTTTCAAACGACATGTCCAACAACCTGTAAATGTTCTTTCCCTTTTCTCTTGTTTTATTGCCATTACACAATATGTTAACTATTAAATTGTGACACTTGATTATAATTTTTTTTGTATAGTCACTTTACTACTAAATGCTAATATAATAAAAAGAGAAGAGAACAGCTATAAAAGAGTAACTAAATATTCTCTAGCTGTTCACTTTTATATATTTTTATAGTACCAAGATAAAGATCTTACGCGTAGATATAACCAGACCCAATTTTATTCGAAACAAATTTTAATAGCGATGAGCTAAATAGATGCACAGCAATTCGACGACAGAACTAAAAGTTTAATCACATTCTTACACAAGTACAAGTTGAGCGGCGGTGAATTGTGATCTTATTCTACTTGTGCTTGAATAAGTGTGTCAGTTTTATGAAGTAAAAAGTTGTCTGAAAATATGCATTTAATGGGATTCAAAATTTATTCACTTTTCTGGCAAAGACAGAAAAAACACAATGAAGAAAGCAAGATCTAAAATGAGAACAATATAAGAAAACAATGCTCCAAAATGTAGTTACGAATTCTTTCAGGTGTCAAAGATTTTGGAAAGAAGAAGTCACTTTCAAGTTTCACAAACGGTGATATAACACTCTGTGACGATCCTTCAATCTTCAAAGCAAATACATATTCAAAATAGCGATGTTCCGAGAAATATACACTTATAAGTCTTATTTTTATATGCTCTTATTTGACCTTAATTATTGAGATGTTATATTTTTTGTACGTATATTAGAATATGAAATATAAAAAGAAGTATTATACCAAAAAGGAATTCAATAGGTTCTTTTCTCTTGGGGTTTTAGCCATAGAGCCAAGAGATTCCTTCCCCTTAGTAATTAGCCCAAATTTCATCGTAGTTGCTCTTATTCTTAGTTTCAGGAATCTTATAATAAATATATCTTGAAAACCATAATGCAAATAGGGCAAACAATAAATAAACGTATCCACCCATAAAATCATTTAAAATTGGGAACCCATAACCAATGACAAATGTAGCTAACCAATTACATACAGTACCATAACTTTGTGCTAAGGCTTTATCTTTCTTACCCGATAATTCACCAATAATTAAAAATGGGATTGGACCAATACCAATGGCAAAAAATCCAATATAGGTAAATATTGAAGTCACTAGTAATACTGCAAACTTGTTTATAATACTGACACTTATGAATATGGACATTAGTGACATAACTAAAGTGGATGAAATTAATAATGGCTTTCTACCATATTTTTCGATTAAAGTAGATGATAAAAAGGTTACTACAACATTAATAATAGAAATGGCGAAATTGACTATAATGGCTTGGTTTGGTAATAATTGACTTACCACTTTAACACCATAGAATATAATACTATTGATACCACAAAATTGTTGCCCAGCTAAGATGGCTGTAATGGCCCTACGGGATTTAGAATATCTGGAATCAGTTAAATATTGTCTTACAGTAATATCAGTACCGTCATTAGAATCATTCTCATCTGCTGAATGCTCCCTTTGCCATAATTCAATTTCTTGTTTGGCTTCATCTATCGATTTCCCTCTAATATGAGCCAATGAACTATATGCAAGATTGAACTTATTTTTAGATAATAACCATCTTGGTGATTCATAAACCATAAACCAACCGATAATGTTTAAGATGGATAATATGGAACCAATAAATAAAATAGTTCTCCAGTGATCCACTGTAGCAAACTTAATTGCTACAGTTTGTGTTAATAAAATCCCAATATTAATACAAAATTGATTCATTGTACCTAATGATCCACGTAAATCAGTTGGAGCCAACTCATTAATATATAATGGAGTAATGACAATATTTAATCCACAACCAAACCCAACACCAATTCTACCCATAAACAATTGTCTAAACCCACTTGCTACAAACATAATCATTGAAGAGACTAAATTAATTACACTAGCTAAAATAGCCACTTTTTGTCTACCAATCTTTTCAGCCAATCGACCAGCAACAATAGAGCCAAATAATCCACCAATGGTGAATATAGCTGTGACAGCACCAAATTGTTGATCTGTAAGATTCAAACAATCAACAAAATTAGCATCATAAGGTATATTACAAGTCATTGCCCGTTCAGGTGCATTTAATTCAGCAATATGGTACCCATATTGAATTGAACCCATACATGCCACTGCAGTGCCAATTAACAAGTTTCTTGTAAATTTACTCTTACTTCTGGGTTCTAATAAACCTTCACTCTCCACCACCATCGTTTATACCTTTATTTACTTCTATACACTTTTTAAAAACGATTAGGGATGACCTTCTCGATGGGCTTTCCTTACCATTTTATAGATCTTCCCCTTATTGAAAACTCCTTGGATTCAAAATTTTCAGAAAAGCGGTCCTTTGGTTTGCACCCGGACACCGTCAAAGTTTTATTTTTTTAAATTTATATTTTATTGGACGAGTTTTGAAAATTTTTGGAATTTCTATTTTAGGTAATTTATTCAACCGACGCAACTTTTGTTGAAATTTCATGAAATTTTGTTCAATGAGGAAGGAATACCTTGAGTGATGATGAGATTACTTGATTGATATAAGTTATAGAAGTCTTTTTATTGTACCTACTTTTCTTTTTGCCATTCAAAACTTAAGAAACCCGTCAAACCAATAAGAATCAGAAATGCCTTCCAGATTTACTAAGACTAGAAAGCACAGAGGTCACGTCTCAGGTATGTAATTCCATTTGGAAGAGGGAATGAAAGAACCAAGACGGTGAATCTTTATCTGTTTTATTAGAGCTTTTCTTTATTCTGTAACTGTATCTGATATAGATAATTCAATTGTTGATCCCCCCTCAATTACAAACCGTTTCTTTTATTTTAATAACTTTGACATGATGTTTGTTTTTGTTTAGTTTACAGTTGTCTAGTGACATTTGTAAATTAAAGAAACTCTTCCACCGTGGACAACTTTTGATATTCACAACTCTGTATCATGGTTATATTACCAATATACTCGGCAGAATAAATTTAAACGCTTTTGTAGAATATTAAGATGAACCGTGGGTTCTAATAAGTTCATATAAATTTATTAGATCACCAAATACTAACCAAAACCAATCATTTAAATTGAATATGTATCTAATGCAATGGGTACTACTTCTTTGAATATGATTACTTTTTTATACAGCCGGTAAGGGTAGAATCGGTAAGCACAGAAAGCATCCCGGTGGTAGAGGTAAGGCTGGTGGTCAACATCATCACAGAATTAACTTAGATAAATACCATCCAGGTTATTTCGGTAAGGTTGGTATGAGATACTTCCACAAGCAACAAGGTCATTTCTGGAAGCCAGTCTTAAACTTAGACAAGTTATGGACTTTAATCCCAGAAGAAAAGAGAGACGAATACTTAAAGAACGCCTCTGCTACTTCTGCTCCAGTTATTGACACTTTAGCTGCCGGTTACGGTAAGGTCTTAGGTAAGGGTAGAATTCCAAACGTCCCAGTTATTGTCAAGGCCAGATTCGTCTCCAAGTTAGCTGAAGAAAAGATCAGAGCTGCTGGTGGTGCCGTTGAATTAATTGCTTAATTGATTTGATTTGAAAATATTATGTATATTGTATAGTCATTTTTTCTACTTAAATCTTAATTAAATAATTTATTCTTTTTCCAAGACACGTCTTTTGGACTTTAAATGTTCTGAATCTTCTCGATGAAAAGGATATTTATCGTTTTTAATGGGATTGTTTGTACATTTTCCCAAATAGGAAGGTGATATTTGTTGTTCAAAACAATGATTTATAAGTCTTCTCATCATCTCGAGGAGTTTATTTCCAAATATTTTATACGTACGTTCTTGATAGCTTGATACTTAAATAACAACAAAAGAACTAGAGATAGGTGCATGAGTGTATTTAACAATTTAGAGCAAACAAGATTTCAATACTTTTTATTATTTTCATAAAATCATGGGTACATCAATTTTTACTACTACTACAACTATTAACCAGGATTCAACTACACATAAGATATCTGCCCATGCTAAATTATGGGATCCGAGAGACAATATTCCAGAAATTGTTCAAATTCTACTAAGTAAACCATCACCAAATTATAGACTTGCATTTGCCAATGTAGTTCAGCAATTAAAGATTCAAAAGAGAACTGGATGGTTAGATTATAATATGACTGAATGTGAAAGTATTGCTGATCATATGTATAGAATGAGTTGTTTATGTATGACCATAACTAACCCTGAAGTGAATCGAGATAAATGTGTTAAGATAGCTTTAGTTCATGATATTGCGGAATCACTTGTTGGTGATATCACTCCTGTACATCCAATGGGTAAAGTAGAGAAAAGTAGAAGAGAATGGGAAACTATTAAATATTTATGTGATGAGATTATGAAACCAATAAATCCTGGGGCCGCGGCAGAATTGAAAGAGGATTGGTTATCATATGAAAATGTTACCTCTTTAGAAGCGCAATATGTGAAGGATATTGATAAATATGAATTATTTGTTCAATGTTTTGAATATGAACAACAATTGGAAGGAAAGAAGAATTTCCAAGAATTCTTCCATTCTGTCAAATCATTAAAGACTGCAGAAGTGAAGGGATGGGTTCAAGATTTAATTACAATGAGAAATGATTATTTTGAGTCATTAAAATAAGTAAGTTCAACGTACATATATATTATATACTATATATATATATATATATATATATA
>PPOL03000105.1:0-30532 GCA_003708905.3 Monosporozyma siamensis | reverse complement strand
GGGGGGTCAAGCGTGGTGAGTGTGGTAGTGATTTTTTTTGCTTTTGTGTATAAGTAGTAAAGTATGGGAAAAGTTGTAAAAATTCAGTATTTTTTCAAGAACAAAGCTTTGTTAAAATTTGAGAAGGGAAAAGCGAAGACAAGGCGATGTACATACAGAGCGTTGTATTAATACAGAGGAAGTGGTTGTTAGTGTGGTATGTACACATATACACCATCACAACACACTGCCCATATATTCTTATTACACACAACACAACACACACCAACACCACACTGCACACACAGCCAGAGCAGCACACTCCCTCCCCACACAGAACACACCCACCCACACAGCACCCCAGAGGACAGCCCTTCGAGAACCGCCAACCACCTTTAAACCACCGCTGCTCAAATATATATCCAGAAAGGCAACCCCACTTCCAAACCGGAAAAACACCGTTCCGCGGAACGCCGCCCCGCCCCACCGGAGAAACCCAAAATTAAACATGGGGTGATTTTCCCTCCGCCGGAACAACTGGCGAAGGGCTCCACGGAACATCGTCCCGCACGGCCTCGGAAAACAGGTTGTCCATTTTCTCTGCAAAGGCTGCTTTCCACTGACTAAGAACCTTTATCTTTGTAAGGTGGTGGTATATTTGTGCTGGCGTATTTGTGCTGTTCTATATAAAGATAACTGTGTGCTTGTACTGCTTATACCATCCCATCCCATCCCCCCTACACACACTCACAATGGAAATTTACGTCAGGTTATGTAATGACGGTGAACGCGATTACGCATTCCAAATCACTAAAGAAGATACCATAAATTCCAAAATACAAAAAATCTTTTACAAAAATTCATCACAATTTAATGACCCTACAATCAAGCTAACATTATCTGATATAATGGTCACTAGACCCACTGTATTCCATAAATATAAACCAATTTCATATCATAAATCTATTCATCCAGGTTATTTAACTGAAGGTGGATGTCTTCTATTCGATTATGATGCTGCTGAAGATAAATACTTGTCACCATTGGACCCCAAGAAACCATTATTTGAACAATTATGGCCCGGCCAATTAATTGTCCCCAAATGGGAATATAGTCCCGTGTCCATTGGGATCATTGGTTCAATTTTATTATTTTGGTTATATACAGATTTACCAGATTGTATCTCCCCCACCCCTGGTATCTGTTTAACAAACCAATTATCTAGTCTTTTAATCCCCATCTTGGAAAATTATTTACAAAATTATAAAATGGCTAATATGTTAAAAGCCGAGATTCAAATAAATTATTCATCAATCCCTGCACAATGGGCATTTTTCATCTTACACGTTTTGAAAATTGCCCTCTTCATACTTTTTGCCAGATTAGGTATGGTAAACCCATTATCTTTTAACCCTATTAAATTATATAAATTAAGAAATTATGATATGACCAAGAGAACAGATGATATGAAAAATCTTTTGAAAAAAATTGGTTGGATCGGTGCCAAAAAGGCTACATATGATCAATATCAACAAAATTATTATAATTATATGATTAAAAAATATGGTGGTACTGTACCATTATATAAAGCTGGTTTATTAAGAGTCGCAGCAAAACCAGGGTTTGTATTAAATTCAGGTGAAGGGTTTCAAACTCCATTAGATGAAAGATTTACTGGATCTACTTTTAAAGAAATTGATATATCACAAAAATTTATCTTATCTGAAGAATATTTTATTGAATTAGAAAATATCTTAAAGGATGAAATTGATAATTCTAATGGTGATATTGGTTTAATGAATGAATTAGTTAGAAGATTTAGAATTTTTGGTCTTTATGAACCAAATGATAAAATTAAAGAATTAGTGAGAAAGAGGAAAGATGTTTATGTGGAACAATCAAAGCTTGAAGAAGAATTGGCCAAAGAAAAATCTACCCAAGACACCACCACAAAGAAGAAAGAAGAATGATCCATATACATATCTATATTTGAACAATGTAATTTATAATTATCTTTAAAGAAAAAAAAAAAATACACACTAATTTTTATAGTAATAACTTGGTAATGTATCTAATGTATCTGGTGTCTTAGCAAAAATTGCCCGACTAAAATCTCCATTCAACAAGGTATTCTCAATCATTAACTCATCATAACTACTATAAAGACTCTCATTCTCATCAATGGAAAAACTATCATCTTTATCTGATCCCAATAACGATATCTGCGAGTAAAATCTTTTAAATCTATACTTCTCAGTCAAATAATCAATATTATAACTTATTGTCACACAAATATATTCTTTCAACCCATTAAATTTTTGTTTCTTAACCACCGTATAATAAACTCTAATAAATCCAATCAATCCAAACAAAAATTTCAATATGAAAATTAACCAAATTAAAAATGATAACAACATAAAGGATAAAATCACCGCCTCTTGATGATTATTTTTCACAATCCATTTAATTCGGCTCCATATCCCACTCAAAGTCTGAAAATCTTTTAAATTTTTATTCTTCGTATTTTTAGTCAAAAGTACAGTCCAAAGTGTCAATCCATTAATCACTTGTCTTGGTGTGTCTGCAAATAACAATTTAGAACAATTTTTCAATTCAAAATAAGTTAAAAATGTCAATTTTTGTTCCAACCCACTGGGTGTTATCTTATCAAATAAACAAAATATAGAATAACTCTTAAGACAATAAAATGTTCGGGACCAATTATTAATAAAACATAAGGATATTATTTGAGTCTTATAAATCTTATACCCATATAATAAATCCCATACCATTAAAAAAATAGATATGAATATACAAACACTGAATATCCATTTACTTATTCGAAATGGCACATATGGTTCCACATAATCATTTGACCATATATTAAATGCTAATAATTTTATACATGTATAAATATCTGATGCAAGCATAATTGTCTTTAATATTGTCATCCCCCAAACGAAAGTCATATATTGTAACCGTTTTTGTCGATTGATATCTTGATATAGTGAAAGATCTAAATCTGTAAATTTATTAAAATTTTGTGAATGTCCCCAACCTTCTTCATCATCTTTCAAAAATAAAAACTTGAAGATATTCTTCATGTTGATACTGGATCATTTGTTTGCTCCTTTTAATTTGTGTAAAAACGCCAGCATCAATATTTACTTGTGCTCATTTAGGCATGTTGTTTTATATAAGTGTTTTTATCTTGCTGTGTCAGTTTTATAAAGTTGAAACGACTCTGAAACAACAACGAAAAAAAGATTTTTTTTCTTCCTTCTTTTCCAGAACAAATAAACAAATATTTCTTATTAATAATTTCCAAAGTATTTATTAATGTATATCAATACTTAAAGTAGCTTTCCCAAGGATCTAGACCTTACTGACATTAGTGACATTTTAAATGTGTCACAATTTCCAGTTTATTTAATTTTCTTTAAAAAAATAAAATATCAAGAATTTGAAAAAAAAAAAAACATCAAAAGTAGAGATGCCTATTAATGACTTAAAAAGGAACAAAATTCCCACTTGAAGGCTGTGGCTAATTGGCACAAGATGATCACGATTGAAGAAACTGATATTAAAAATATATTAAAGAGATTAGATACCTCTTTCATCAATGAAAATCCTGATTTTATACTAGCATGTAATAATTTAAAATGGGATGATATTAACACTTTAAACATAATATTACAACATATAGATAAACTAATTCAAAAATATCCAACCCCAAATGATACCATCAAAGATGTACTTACAGCAATACCGAATCTATTTGTTTCCAAATACCCCTTTTTGTTTGGTTATTGGAAAAAGATCACTGCTATTGAATATCAATTATATGGATTAGAAAGATCTGTAAATGCACTTGCCACATCCGTATCGAAATTCCCACAATGTTTAGAGTTATGGTGTGATTATTTTAAAGTGTTAATGGCCAATTACCCAAATGATGTGGAGAAAACCCGTTCTTTGTTTAAAAGGGCCAAGACACTAATAGGTTGGCAATTTTATGCTCATGTGTTTTGGGATATTTATATCAGTTTTGAGACTAAACAAGGTACTGACTTGAAAGAAATATATCAAGAAATTATTGAAATTCCATTACATCAATATGCCAAATATGTTAAGCCTTATAAATCATTATTGAATGATCCAAAGGATTTAAAATTATTACATACAAAAGTTAAAACTAATCAAATTGTAGTTGGTGAGATTTGGAAGTATGAAAGTAAGATAAAACAAAATTTCTTTAATTTAACAGCTTTACCTAAAGTTGAGATAGATAATTGGAATGAATATACAACTTTTTTAATCCAATCGGGGAAGTCTCCTCAATTAATACGTTCTGTCTTTGAAAGATGTTTAATTCCATGTTGTTTTATTGAAGAGTTATGGATTAAATATATTGATTGGTTTAAACAAGATCAACCAAATGATAAAGTGATTAACCTCTACAAATTTGGAATCAGTTTGCTTCCATCAGATAAGAGAAAACTGCGTTTCAACTTTTTAGAATATTTAAAGAATCAATTGAGGAAGAATAATGAAGATGAATCATTATTTAACACATATTCTAAGCATAGTTTGACTCTAATGGCTCATTGCTCGACAGAATGTTCAACAAGTTGTCGTCTTTTAACAGAATATCTACCACTTTTAAAATGTCATAAATTCAAATCAAAGCTTTCAGATACCCCCAAAGTCATACTAAGTAAACAAACAGAGTATGTTAAGTATCTTGACACAACAATTACAAATTATCTAGCCTCAAAACCCGCGACTAATGATCTAGACAACTTGATATGTGAAAATAATTTGGCTACTATTGTTGTTGAGTTAATCAAATTAACTTGGCTTGTGGTTAAGAATAATGTTCAAACAAGAAAATATTTTAATTTTTTTGGTAAGTTACCTTCAGTAAGAAACTCAGTCCCATTTTGGTTAACATATTACAAGTTTGAAAAGGCAAGTAAAAATTATGTTAAACTTAATAAGTTTATTAGTGATCTTGGAACCGAAATATTGGTTCCAATTAATGTTATTAACGATATCCTAGATGATTACAAAACTTTCTATCTTTTAAACTCTAATGTGATTGATTTCAGACAACATGAAAATAGAAATGATAAATCACAATACATCGACCCTCTGCTATATTCCCAATTCAAGATTAATAAACCTAAATGGACCCTTAATCGGTTAAAGAAAATGTCATCTAGTGAATGGTATAAATCTACTGAATATAGGGAAAATGGTCATCCTGGTATTTTAATTGAAAAACCTCAGATCAAAAATACTATAATTGAACATCCATATAAGATATTGAAAAATAAAGTTCCTGACTTACCAACATTTAGAAATTTAGAGAAAATAAATCAACCTCCAAAATATATCAATTCTTATAAAACAGATCACTCAGCATTACAAGATTAAAAGGGTTATTGTACTTACTATTAATAATTATCATTTTTATTCGTCTATTTAATTTTATATAAAATCTTAATTAACCCTGAATATTCTTTATAATGCATATATTTATTCGAGACTGACAGTTGTTGCAAATTCTTGTTCAAATTTTTCTTCAAATTTACTTGCAACTTCCTCTGTATCTAAGTCATCCAAATTAAAGAATGGATTAGATTTTATTCTTAAATATATTTTCTTGACCTTATCAAACACAGATATTATGAGAGGGTCATATTCATTTTCAAACTTATCAAATGCACTAAACCCTACAATAATTTTCAACCCAGTAGGTTTCACCCACATCCCAAACACTGAAACATTCTCTAATTCAAAAAGCATTCTCATTGGTGAATTATTCTTTTTATTATTCTTGGAAGTTTGAGCCCATTGGAATAGTGAACTTTCGAAGAAGTCTAACGATATATTGGAATATGTGTTATATTGTAAGACTTTATTAACATCTTTAGCTTCGCTTGACATTACATGAACTAGTATTGGTTTATTAAACTCATCTATTAGTGTAATAAATAGTGGATTGATATCTTGCATTATCTATTATGATTGAAAGAATAAATGTACTTTTTTTTTTGTTAACCAGTCAGTAATGGTTGCTGGCTTCAAGTATTCGTTTAGTTAGTATACGCCTGGACTCTTCCTATATCAAAAACTCCCCATATAAAGCATATACGTATACGTATCAATTTCTTCAAGAAGACCAATATTTTTCACTATGTTAATTTTTCACCTTTTAAACTGCATGGCACTATTCAATACAAAGATCAATATTCTTTTAGTACAAACGATATATATATTATATAATTATCCTCGATGCTAAATCATATCTTTTCAATACCAGAAGCAGTGGCTTCAATAGCAATGCTGTTAGCAGCAGTTCTACCGAAAACAACACACTCTAATAAACTTGAACCACCTAATCTGTTAGCACCATGAACACCACCAGAAACTTCACCAGCAGCATATAAACCCTTGGCAAGAATGGAACCATCCTTCTTGGTAACTTCAGCCTTTGTGTTAATCTTGGCACCACCCATGGTGAAATGAACCACTGGAGTAACTTCACCGATGAAAATGTTAGTTTCTTCAGTGATATTATCACCGAAATTCTTGGTAACTAATCCACGACCAAATTTGTCTTGATCATTAGTAGAATAAGAGGATAATTCGGAGGCTAATTCAGAAGCAGTAATTGGGAATTTGTATTGTTCCACAGCTTCTTTAATAGTAACCTTCTTAATTAATTGTTTCCACATGTAGAAATCTAAATTGTTCTTTAAGACTTCATAGATACCTTCACCAAGCACTAAGTATGCAACATTTTCATCCTTTGGACATTCCTTTTGGATTGCGGCAGTGACAACATCTCTAGTGTCTAATTCATTAACAAATCTCTTACCAGTGGTTGGGTTTAATAAGATACCACCTAACCCTCTTAAAGCTTCAGCAGCCAAGAATTTGTGACTAGCGGTACGATCATTTGGATCAATGAATCCGGTTGGATGAACTTGAATTTGATCCATATCGATCATATCAGCACCTAATCTGTCCAAAATCTTTTGACCATCACCAGTGGTTTGAGCACCATTGGTAGTTGGTAAATCAACAGTAGCTGGTGCATATTTGGACAACATTTCTTTGGAGAAAGAGAACCCACCAGAACAAAATACAACATATTTAGTGTCAATGACATGGGTCTTTTCATCCTTGTCAGTATATTCAACACCTTCGATAGCACCTTCAGCATTCAACTTGATATCAGTGACTTTACTATCTAATAGAATCTTGACTAACTCTGGTTTTTCTTCAGCTAAAGTCTTTAAATTACCAGATAATTTAGAGACAATTTCAAAACCAGGTGGTAATTTACCAGAAGATCTATGTGTTCTTGGTACAGAATGACCACCTAATTGAGCTAATAAATCTAATTTAATGTCAAAATCCTTTTGTAACCATTCAATAGCTAAATGAGAATCTTGAGATAATTTAGTCATTAAATCTTCGACACCTTTACCCTTAGCAGATTTCTTTGTATCGTTAAAAAACAATTCTGGAGTATCTTCCACTTTTAATTCTTCTTGAGTGATGGTATGAGCACCATTGATACCGGAAGAGGCCTTAATAGAGTTACCACCCATAGAAGCGGCTTTATCAATAATAACGACAGGAATATTATATTCTCTAACTAATTGATTAGCAGCAGATAAACCGGCTAAACCGGAACCAATAATAACGACAGGACTGGACATTTTTGTACACTTTTTTCTTGGGTAAATTGCTCGACTAGTTGAGATTGGAAGGTAGAAATAAAACGAGTTTAATCTTCCTACGACCGTTTATAATCTCATCATCTTTTTATACTGCCACTACGTATTTTTCACTCAAAAAAAGAAAAAAAAAATTGGAAATTGTGGGTGTGAGATCCGTTACCACGGCAACCAACACACACATATATAAATTGAGAATATAAAGAGTGATAAAAATAAACACAGTAAAAAAGAAATTTTTGAATAGTCATTTCTATTAAGATTAAAGAGTAATGAAACAAGAGAGGAGTCTAACGAATCAAAGAGAACAAACTCACTCGCCTCGATATATACAAATTATATATACATTTTTTTGCTTTTATCTTGTTCACTCTGTAATAGAAAACGAACATCAGTCTATCATGCTAAAAGGAATCAAACATATCAGTCGATCAGACATATGGTGAGGCAAAGAAACATCACATATGAACATAACCACCTTCGTCCCTCCTTAATAGGGTAGGATTGAAAAAAACGCTTAAAAGCTAAAGTTTTCCTTTCCCAATGATTCTCAAACGTACTCGATAAACCACCATTTAATATGTATACAAAATGTGATAATATAAATTACATTTTGTAATAACCCGTTTGAAGAAGAAAAAATTTTTTAATAAAGAATATCGACAATGCCACTAAAATTTATAAAATTTTCTAATATGAAATAGAGAGAAATATTAATAATTGATTAGAAAAAAAATCAATATTTATATTTCTTAACTTCTTGAATAGCATTCCCATGAACGTCAATTTCAGTAGAAGCAGATCTGTAGACTTGAGTTGGACCATCTTGATCACATGGATGAGTCTTAGCGTATTCAAAGGCTTCAAAAATAGCCTTCTTAATTCTTTCAAGAACTTCATCTTCAATTTGATAATGGAAAGAAACTCTACCACCCATTAATTTAACATTATATTTCAAACCTTTCTTAACTAAAACATCTGGATCCATCTTAGCTTTTCTTAGATCAATAAAGACGAAATTAGTATCAGCAGGAGATTCTAATGGTAATCCGATTTCATTACAATATTGAGCTAAATTATGAGCTAAAGCATGAGATCTTAATAATCTATCTTTCCAATTATCTTCAATAGCGACTAAAGCCATTCTAGCCATCATACCAGATTGTCTAATACCACCACCTTGTTGTTTTCTGAAATGGTTAGCCTTCTTAATAAATTTCAAAGAACCAACTAAGATAGAACCTAATGGAGCACCAATAGACTTAGATAAACAAATAGAGATGGAATCGAAGATTTCACCGAATTGTTTCATTGGAACACCAGATTGAACAGAAGCATTCCAAATTCTAGCACCATCACAATGTAATTTTAAACCATTTTCCATACACCAAGCTTTAATTCTAATTAATTCTTGTAATGGATAAATGATACCATGTAAAGTGTTTTCTAAAGAGATGACTCTAGTTGGAGCGCCATGAATATCACCATCATCTGGAACGTAATGATGTTTAATATCTTCTAAAGTTAAATAGTTACCATTTGATGGGATAACAGGAACAACCATAGCTTGAGATAAAATAGCTAAACCGGCAGCTTCATGGGTGTAAACATGAGCTCTGTAATCACATAAGATGGAATAAGGAGGTTGATATAAATGAGTTCTTAAAGCGATTTGATTAGATAAAGTACCAGAAACACAGAATAAACCAGCTTCTTTACCAGCTAATTTAGCTACATATTGTTCCAATTTAGCAGTATCTAAATCTTCACCGTAGACAGCATCACCAATAGAAGCAGAGACAGCAGCTTCAATCATTTTCTTGGTTGGAGTGGTGAAAGTATCAGAACGTAAATCGTTAGATGCAGAGATATAAGCGGGTGGTAATTCCATTTCAGTCATTTGTATGAGTTTATAGGGGTATATTCTTCTTCTTCTTGGGGAATATGATATCTTTCAAATACAAGACAAAAGAAAGTGTAAAGGAAAAGAGAGAGAGATGAAGATTAGAACAAGATCAAATATCAACTAGAATCTACACCAAGTAAGAAAAGTAGCTTATATATAATCTTCACTGACCTCATCGCCAACAAATTTTCCATTTTGTCAAATTTTCCTATGAAATTTTTTTTCCCACTTTACTAAGAGAGACTTTCCTTAATGTCTCGAGCAAAAACAGAAAAAAGCGGACAGAAAAGCAATTACGCGGCGAGAATGAGTAATTCTGCCGCCGGCATCATCAACGGCAGAGGGGACACACCCTGTCACCCGGCCCTTGGGGCCGGTACCCTGGTTTTGTTTTAGGGCGGGAAGAAAACATTGTTAACCCAGCCCTAATGGGTGGGGATATGTCGCCTCCCATAGTGGGGATGTAATTCCCGCGGGGTTCCACCGCAATTTCATTAGTAAGAGGCGGAGATATAACTGACCCCTTTTTTTCCACCTCACCCTAACTTTGGCGGTAGATGGTTCTATAATAGGCGCATACAAGATTCTAGACACGTCTCGTTTTGGCTGCGGTTAGGGTTGCTTTGCCGCAGCTGCCCAATGTGGAAACATCCGCAGAGACAAATTTTAAAGGCGATGAGCGGCATCGTGCGGCATTTTCCGAAAAAGGAAGCGGAGTGTTGCCTTGCGGGCCCGGGAGATACCCGATCGGGTATCTCCCTCTTTGAGATCTCACCCCCGTATTTTAATTTCTATGGCAGTTTCTTCATTACGTGATTTATTATCGTAAGATCGTGTTACTTATTCTATCAAATATGTCACACTATTAATAACATTGAGTTCCAGAATGACTAAAGATTAAGGGACAGTCTTGAAAAGGGAGAGTCATTTAATTTTAATCATCTTATTTTGAGATGTCAAATGTCATGCTATAAACTCGAACAAAAAAAAAAGGAGTTAATATTAAGATTACATTCCAAGAGGGGTGTAAGGAATAAGATCTTGAATCTAGTTTTATGTTTGATTTTTTGCCTGGCATTTAGAGATCCCTTAACACAGTAAAAATAACTTATTTCATGGTAATAAGTGAGTTTAAAGGTTTTTTCAGTCAAGGCATGGGTTCTCTCTTCCCAATGTAGAAATTAATAAGGCAGATATCCATCTATCTAGCTTAATTTACCCTTTTTTTCCTATCTTTAACTACATCCTTCTCCCCCCTTTGATTTGTAACATCTTTATGATCTGCTTAGATTCAAAGTATACACTTGTATTGTGACACTTGAGTTACTCTTTCTTTTTATAAACCCTTCCCTTAAATATGATATTTATCCGGATCAATTAGGTATTATTACCGACTTACTTATTAGGGCATGATATTTTAATACCCAAAGAAGAAATGTTATCTTGAAAAAGATGAACAAAAGTGTTTTGACTCTTAATAATTTCAGTTCTGAACCTACCTTCTACGTAATGTAATCCTTGTCTTCAGATTTTTGCTTTCTATCTATAAATTATGTCTACCAAGAGTAGTATTTGAGATATCTTGACATCTTCATATAACTTAAAATAGAGAAGAAAAAGGTTGAATTGAAACCAGATAAAGTAATATTTTATACTATGTAGAAGTAATAATAATATACAGTGTATCCTATTAGTACCACTATGATATATATATAGCATATTATTTTATATAGTAAATAAAACTACTTAAAATCAAATTATCATTTCACGTAAACTTAAACATACATTTCAAGTCAAATATAATATCATTGATTCATGACATCTTTTCAATACCGTCTCTTCTTTAATTCACGAAGCGCAAACCTTGACGCCATCCTAAAATTTACGAATCATGTTAAAATTTATTGCCTTAAAACCTCTAAGTGCCTCCTTTAGAGGGATTATTGTAGTAACCGTGTTGAAGTTTCCTAATTTTAAATGATTTAGAAAAGATTGTTAATAGTTGTACAATATTGCACTGGATATATATTATTATATATATGGTAAGAAAAAATGATTTAAAGCGATCGAGAGAAACTAACAAAGCTGTTATCGTTGAAGTTTTAATAAGGATGAACTAAGAAATCAGATAGTAATTATAAATCGGTAAAATATTTACGTTATTTAAATGCTTTATAAAAAGAGTGATCTATACGTTCTTTTATCTAAGAGAGATAGACTAATCATATATGAACTAATTATAATCTCTGTTTGTATTGATATTTTCTCATCTTACTCCAAGACTAGAATCCTCAAACCCTTATTAAAGCGTTTAGATCGCTTTACCTCCAAGTATGTTATTTACTACTGTTTGGTCGTTAAGTGTATGCAAGTTAACGCTTTCTTGAAGACCAACCGCAATTTTCACGATGATGACCATCTTTTATGCGACACAACTTTTGATATCTTATCAAGAACTAATGTCATCGTTGAAGGGCCTCGTGTTGACAACATTTCGTATACCAGATTAGTATCCCATGTAATGATGTTTGTGGACTCCAAACAGGATTTTACTCTTGCATACAATACATTTAAACAGGTTTACAAGCAGTTTCCTTCTACTTTAAATCCTCACGATAGACTTACTTTCCAGCAATTAAGACATGGGATGATCTATCTGTTGAGATTAGTTGCAAAAGATATTGATAATACTGATATCTTGGTTGCTGCTGAACTATTAGCAGGTAACTCAAAAAGTGTTGGTGGTTCAGTGGGGTTAGTGAATTTAACCCTCATTCAACATCTGTAAGAGCTGACATATCTACTGAAATCTTAAAGGAATGGCATAAGGTCATTGACTTTGAACATTGCCCTGAGTTCGATGGTGATTTTATGGTTTCTTCCACAAGAGCCACTGACCAAATCCATACTTTTGATATTAATGGTGGTAGTTCTATTCTTTTTAAATGCGGTAATGAAATTTATGGTGAGAGTTTTAATTTTAGAAGTACTCAATTAATGTTGTGTATGGATACTCTATTCACTGATGTCCCAGTAATTGCTGTCCAAGCCTTACCTGGTTGGGGTAAAACTTTGTTGTATCAAGTTCCATTGTTAGCTTTGAAACATTACTTAAAGGAGAAATTTGTTTCTTTTATTTTTACTCCATATTCTGTTCTAATGGCTGCTATCTCCCTTCGTTTGGCCCACAAATCAATGTTATCTGTTGGTTCTGTTAATTCTTTAATTCATAACCATCAGACAATCAGCGAAGAAAATTTGATGGATGTTTATGTAGGTAACTTTAACGATCTCGGTAACGATGTGTTTATCCATCTTTTCAATTCATGGAATCTTGTTCATCCTAATGTTAAAATTGGACTCACCGTTTTAGATAAATTTCACAATTTTGACACCGAATGGGAATACCGGAAGGATTCCTTTAGAGGTATCAAAACCATTGATTTCAACATGGCACGTAAATTGCTGGTCCTAACTGGTACTGCTGGTGGTGACGGTTTTACCAAATCCTTTGATAGAATTGGCCATAAGATCGAACTATCGAATGACAGAAGATCTTCTAATGCCACTTATATTCATAATATGGTTGAAGATATTCCTCTGAAGCATGTTGTCAAAGTTAATGAAGTATTAAACAATGAGGATGAATGTTTCACCAGGGCCCATGCCTTATTAAATAGCTTTTTTTCTCTTCGTCCTAACATTTGTCTACCAATACCTTTTTAGTGATGCCATTAATAAATAATGTTCAAAAGCAATTGTAATTTGTGGTACCGTTGAAGATGCAGAGAATTTCGCTGCTCTTATTGTTGATTCCATCCTTATTTACGGTGATTTAGACGCTGCTACTAAGGTTTCTGCTGCTACATTATTTATTAACGACATTAATAAAAGGGTATTGGTAGGTACATGTCTTGTCGGTGTGAAGGTATTGGTATTAAAAATATTGAGCTGGTAATTATGATTAGATATGACTCTACAACTGGGGGTATATTCAGGCTGCTGGTAGATTCAAAGTTAGCGGTATATGTTGGTCTCTTACCAGCAGACCCCCTTCTAGTGACTGTATCTGTTCTAATATGGCTTCCTTTTACCGTAGTTCCAGTGTTGGGCAGTATGAATGAATAAACCAGTAGTCTTGAACTTGCAAACGAGCTTTCTTGAAATTTTTTATACAATAATAGGCATCATATAATTTACTTTGACTATGACAATATTGATCTTTTTTATTATCAGATTTCCGAATTCGTTTGAAAGGTCAACACACACTTAGTGGATAGTTTTAATTACTATTCCAACAAGGCCAGGATTGGTAAACGGACAGTTGGCCGTCTTGCCAGTGTGACAACCCCTTAGAAGGAGTAATTGAACAACTAATGGGGTGTGGGATCCTTCCATTTGAAATACAAAAGGTAGTGTATAAACTTTGCAGAGTGGAAAGAAAAAAAATTCCTTCAAATTACGCGTTATTTATATACGTATATTTTTTTTGCATATGAAAACTGCAGGTCTCGATGACAAACTGCAGAACTCTGAGGACAACTTTTTAAGTTTCAACACAGCGAAGAGAAGTACTTCCCTCGAAGAGCCCTCAAAGGGAGCTTGAGATCTAGTGCCAGGACATCTGTGAGTGTTGCCTCTTCCTCCCTCGTGATGGAAAATAGCCGCCTCATAGGTGGTGAATGGATCATATTCTAATGATATACGAGCCATAGTAGCGGCCATTTTGATACCTTCAGACATTAAGGCCAATAAATGTGCAAACTTGGCATTGTAAACCTCAATCCCGACATCATATTCAAGTAATTTCTGGATCGAGTTCAAGACGGCATGAGGGTCAATCATGCGGATGAACTTGACCTTTGAGATCGGTGATAACCTGGTTGAAAGTATGAGGTTATTGAGTGTTACGGAACCAATGAGCAGCAAGACCGGTCAAAACTACGACCAACGGAGGGGACTTGTTCGATATCAATGGTCAACTGTCTAGCATATATATGTGTTTCGATCGTGTTTAAGAAGTCTGCCAATCTGAATAGATCCTTATCGCCAGAAAACTTCATTGCAGCGGTACTGGTGGACTTTGAGCCAGAACCAGAGCTAGTAGCAACGGATAGGAATGGGTTGTTAGATGTAACGCTATTCATATTGGTATCTAAAGCATCTAAAAAATCATTGGTGAAATCCATCTCGACAGTAGATGAAATAAAGAATAGTTAACGGAGAACATAGACTAATGCTACCAGATGTAATATATCTCTTTTTAACGATACCTGTTATATTTCTACTTCACTACTACATTAGAGCTACATATATGCCATCTTTGTCGATTGTAAATAGCGTACATTTATGTAAATTATAAGATCATATTCTTGTCCCTTCATGCTTTTGTGTATCAATAATTTATCACAGTGCAAGTTGATACGCAGTTAAAAAAATTATATGAAAAAAGTGCAATAAGAACAGAAGAGAACAGAAACCCACAGCAACAGAAAGAAGGACAGTCCAGTATTCCCCATTTACATTTGCATACTACACAGCTGAGCACAATGTCTAGTGATACCAGATTAGAATATTTAAGAACCATCGCGGGACCAAACACCATTGAAAGCCTATCTCCATATAAATCACACAAGGCACAAATCAAGAAGAAAGTGAATAGAAGAAATAAAGCCGCCAGACAATTGATTGCCGATGAATTGAAAAGGATAAACCTTATATTACAACCACCAGAGGACAACGTAGCTGCTGGTTCTCCTTCTTCCGCATCCTCTTCTACAACCTCAACCCCGACCGCAAATATCACCACAACCACGCAAGAACGTAAGAAACTGGTGCCCAAGGTGACATACTTCAATATCAATGCACCTCCCTCAATGAAACCACCAAAGAAGTACTGTGATATCACTGGTCTAAACGGTCCATACACGTCCCCCACAAACAACATCAGGTACCACAACGCAGAAATTTACCAACTTATAGTCAAACCAATGGTGCCCGGCACAGATCAAGAGTATTTGAAGCTAAGAGGTGCCAATTTTGTATTGAAATAACCGTGTTTTATATGTACTACTGGCTATATAGTATGTATATACAGTGTCATTTAACACGCTTCTAAGAGACATATGAAAAATATTGCAAAAAATGTCAACAAACAAGCTTTAAAACCTTTAAGATATACAGTTTCTATGAAGTGAGAAGTAGTGAAAGGAGGAATAACAAACCCACAACAGTTGACAATGTTGCATTTGTTGGTGGTACTGGTGGCCCTGATATGGTTGGTGTCCAGATTATACAGGTTTCTGTCCATCCCAGTCGGGAATTTGGTTCATGCATTGAATATTAAGACTCCACCATCTACAAAGGTGTCTATTGACAAGATCTCTAACACCTCAATCACGATCCATTGGGAGAATGAACCCAGTGATACCACATTACAAGATGGGTGTGGTAAGATGGATTCCATTGCACATTATATCGTTTATGTGAATAATTTACAATTGGGTGTTTTCCCCAATTGTCCACAATCACTATACACATGTTGTTCAATTACAAATTTATTACCTGCTACACAATACCAACTGGATTTTATTACTGTGAATAATATGGGGTTTATAAGTAAATTACCTTCTATTTTTGTCATGACTAAGACCGAGCAAAATAATAATAATAATGATATTATCAAAAACAGGAAGTGGAGAAGAAACACGGTGTCGTCACCAAATGCTAACCCTGCTATTGTCTCTGTTAATGATGCGGTCGCAACAAGTTCACCAGACGAGATCATTCCATCTTACTCTAATATTACTAATATTAAAGATTTAGAAAGTTATACCATTGAAGATTTGAAAAAAATCCTGATTTGTGCACAAGAAGATTTACATGATGTATTAACACAACAGTCTTCATATTTACAAGAATTTAAAGAATCAAAAGAAGAATTAAATCTTGAATTAGATAATTTAAAGACACATTGGTCACATGAATTAGATTTTAGAAAATCATTAAAATCAAATATTAAATCTTTAGAAAATAATAAATTATTAAGTGATATGAAAATGGAAAAGTTGAATCAAAAGATTACTAAGACTAAAGAAAAATTAGAAAAGATGAAATCTGATATTACTAAATGGGCAAATGTTGAACAAAATGAGTTAAATCGTGATATCTTAGATTCCAAATATTTAGAATTGAACAAAAAATTAAATACATCAATAGCTGAATTAGAGACTAAGATTTCATCCATTCAAAATGAAACTAGTAAATTAGATAAAGAGAATAAAGAATTAAGCTTCATGAAAAAATCCTCCTCCTCAACAAATTTGTCTTCTTTAAACAAAAATAAACCACAATTGAATATCAACGTAGATGAATCTATTAAACTTGGTAACATTGTGAAAAGAATTAATACTCATGTTGCCAAAGATACAGGTTTATTAACCCCACAAGGTGAAGAATATTTATCTACATTAAATGACGATAATCAATTAGTTAAATTAATTAAAGAACAACTAACTATTGATTCACAAAATAATGAATATTGGTCTAAGAAGAAACAAGATTTAATTCGTACTATAAAAGTATTAGAAAATAAATTTGATAAGATGAATAAACAAAATAGACAGTTAAGAGCCAAATTATTAGCACAACCTTACAGTACAGAATTAAACGAAGTGCAACAACCCGTTCAATTAATGTCAAATTTTAATAATCAACAAATATCAAATTCAAATTCAAATTCATATGTAAATTTGGCAAATTTGACAAACCAAAATAATTCAAATCCACAATTGAAATCTGCTCAACCCTTGTTGCAACAGCAATCAACTTACAATCCTCCATCTATATCACAACAAACATCTCTTCTTCAATCACAACTCCAACCTCAACTTATGACCAATGACGAGATTAGTCCACCGTTAGCCACTTTCCCAGTAAGTATGCCAACAAATACCACTACAGCTATGGCTAATGTTACTGCAAGTGCTCATAGCCAATTGAGTCCTCCACCAACTTATGCCTCTTGGTCTATGTCAAATACTAATGGTAATAATAGTAACACTAACAACCCTGAAGAGAGAAGAAACATTGAGACAAATGATAATAAAATTCATCATAATAATGAGGATGACTTGGATCAACCATTTGATTATGATAATGCCAATCATCTAATTACTGGCTTACAAGATATGATATATGATGAGGCAGATTACCCAGAAAAGATTAGTAATTATTCCAAGGGATTCACTACTGATCAATTAGATAACTATTGGACTTCTCAAAGGGATAAAAACATACGTACAACATCAACCACAGAACCAATTAAGATTAATACTACAGAAGATGGTAAACCATATCCAACTTTTACATCAGACTATCATACACAAACCCCAATGACATCTCATACACATGAATTTGCTACACCTTTATCTAAATCTCCATTTATTATGCCATCAGGTCAACCAGCACAAAGTTTACTTGCTGCTACATTGAATGATCAAACAAATATGTCACCGTTTGGTAATGACAGTCTTTCATTAAGACACGCTGATTCTGGTGGATTTTATAGACAACCACCAACAACAAACCCAATGGGGCAACAATCTGCATCAAATAATCTAACTTCAGTGTTTAGTAATGGCACTAGTGGTAATGCATTTTCACAATCTTTAACTCCTCATAATTCAAATATTTTATCTTCTACACCACAAGCAATTCCATTTCCCAACGAACCACTGACTATATCTAATGGATATCATCAACACAATATGATGTATGGATCTAGTCAACTGGAACATGGTAAACTTAATGTGATAAAAGATAATGATAATGATGAAAAATTGAAAACACCATCAGAGGGGATTTTCCAATCACCATCATTTAATTTCTTATGGCATAATAATTCTCCATCGAAACATAACTCTGAAGAGCATTTAACTTCAGGGAATAACGATAAGAAGAAATTATCTTCTTCATCAAAGGATCATTCTTCCTCCTCTGATCATAAGAGAAATAAAAGTGAGGGTAGTAACATGTCTACATGGACTAATCGTCTATCCTTAAGAAGTAAAGCAGCAAGTACTTCATCACAAGAAAGTTCAGTGCACGATAAATCTGAACATGATGGTGGGAATGGTGAAAGGGATGAATCAGCAAATCAGCCAAGTTCATCGTCCACTGGTTCTGGCCGTAAGATGTCTAGACTTTTGTCAAGAAGTACTGTGAATGACATTTTTAAACTTCGTAATCATGATAGTCACTCCTGATTTATATATATGCTTATACAGCAAGCTTGTATTTATGTAAATATTATTTATTTATTACAGTTTTCAAATCGTTTGTTTAATTATTTGCGTGCATGTTGAGAGTCATTGTAATGTCACAATGCAAGGTATCTGGTTTTCCTTTTCATCTACTAACCAGCTCGAATACTCATTATTATTATGCAAATTTGGTATATATTCTTTACGCGTTTTTCTTACTTTTTTTCTTCTGACATCTCGTGTCAAATTTTGAAAAATTTAATTTGCAATAAAAAGATAAATAAATGAAATGCAGCATATTCTTACAAAGTTTAATGTACTTTCTTCTCAAATCAAACATATTCAGCTCTCTGTATAGTAAAGACGTATAGGAAAAAAGAAAGCCAAAATGCCCTCGTTATTCAGAAACTATCGTTTTGTGATAGGTGCAGTTGGTGCCATTATGTTATTCCTGTTGATCAGGGCATCTACCATCAATCCATCTAATCTTGATATTGCCAGAACTGTCTCTTCCACTATCAACCGTCCTTCCAACCCACCAGAAATGGAAGGTGCTCAAGTTTCTATCTTACCTATTCAAGACACTCCAGGTTATATCCAAGATACTAAAGCTGATTCTAAGACTCCAGAATTAGCTTCTGCTGTTAAACAACAAATTGAAAATTCTTCTTCCGGTGCTTCTTGTAACAAAGACCATCAATATGTGGTCATGATTGATGCTGGTTCTACTGGTTCTCGTGTCCATGTTTATGAATTTGATGTCTGTACTCAACCACCAACCTTAGTCCATGAAACTTTTGAAATGTTGAAACCAGGTTTATCCTCCTTTGATACCGATGCCACCGGTGCTGCTGCCTCTTTAGATCCATTATTAAAAGCTGCCATGGATGTTGTTCCTACTGACAAGAGATCATGTACTCCAGTTGCCGTCAAGGCCACTGCTGGGTTAAGATTATTAGGTGATGCAAAGAGTAGTAAGATTTTAGAAGCTGTTAGAAACCATTTAGAAAAGGATTATCCATTTGCTGTTGTGGATGGAGAAGGTATTTCCATCATGAGTGGTGACCAAGAAGGTGTCTATGCATGGATTACCACAAATTATTTATTAGGTAACATTGGTAGTGGTGAAAAATTACCAACTAGTGCTGTTTTTGATCTTGGTGGTGGTTCTACTCAAATTGTGTTTGAACCAAGTTTTGCCCCAAATGAAAAGATGGTTGACGGTGAACATAAATATGAATTAAATTTTGGTGGATACGAATATATCTTATATCAATTTTCTCATTTAGGTTATGGGTTAATGGAAGGTAGAAACAAGATTAATTCTTTACTTGTTGAAACTGCATTAAAGAATGGTGGTATTAAACAAAACGATTTCACAACAGTTCATAAATTATCTTCTCCATGTTTACCACCAAACGTGACTGCCCCAAGTGAAACTGTTAAATTAGCTGATGGTAGTACTTATACTGTTACTTTTGAAGGTCCAAAAGTTGCTGCCGGTGCTCAATGTAGATATTTAGCAGACCAAATTTTAAACAAGGATGCTACATGTTCTCAGCCACCATGTTCATTCAATGGTGTTCATCAACCATCATTAGTTCACACTTTCAAAGAAACTAACGATTTATACATTTTCTCATATTTCTATGATAGAACTCATCCGTTGGGTATGCCATTATCTTTTACTTTAGATGAATTATATGATTTATCTAGAATGGTTTGTAATGGGGAAGAAACCTGGGAAAGTGTTTTCGAAAACATTGACGGTTCTTTGGGAGAATTGAAGAAAGACCCACATTTCTGTCAAGATTTATCCTTCCAAGTGTCGCTGTTACACACTGGGTATGATATTCCATTACATAGAGAATTAAAGACTGCACAAACCATTGCCAATAACGAATTAGGTTGGTGTTTAGGTGCCTCCTTGCCATTATTGGATGGTGACAACTGGAAGTGTAAACTAACTACTTTGAACTAGTAGATATGTAAATTAATAGAATATAGACAGATATAAGTTAATTGAGTTAGCAATATTTACACACACTTACCCAAATGGGGAACCTGGGCCGAAACAGTGGCTTCGGTGCGAAATTCCCAAAATGGACACAAAAAAAAATGTGTGAAAAATTTCGTTGTTTGCAATTCTTGGCTTTAATATGTGAGATAGGGTGTATTAAACAGCGGTGGTAAACGGTGGGTGAAGATATTTATAAGAACAGACATTGTCATTATTTTCAGTGGACTAATTCCCAATTTCTCAAAGTTATATCCCGTTTACCCACTATAACTCGTGTATATATCTATATTACAGGCAACATTACGTAATTGAATTTGACATTTATTATAGTGAAAAAAACAAGGATTTACTTAGAAAAAAATAAAAATTAAAATAAAAGACAAAAGGATGATGATGAGTCCATCTGAAATGACTGGTGCAACCCAAACCACTAGTATATCAAGTCTAATGAATAGTAATTATAGTAAGGAACAGTCATCCCCTGTTATTAATGAAAGTTCTCCTTCTACATTTAGAAGTGCGTCTCCTATTACACGGAAGGGTGATTTCTTGGATAGATTTGAAAGATTAAAGATAAATAAAGACAAGACTAATAGATCAGTGCCAGTTTTATCTAAAGTGCATACCAATAATACTGATGTTGCCATTGAGGAGACAGATGACGAAAATTTCGCTCGATATGCAAGAAATGTGGCTGGATTAAATACTGCTAAAGAAACTTTAAGAAAATTATCATCCGCAAGTAGTGATCATCCACTTAAGACAAGTAAGAGTCATGTAGAATTTGCAAATACTGCTTATGATGTTAGAATGTTGAACAAGGATATTTCAAACACTAAGATTAATTTGGAAGTGGAACGAGTTATTGTTATAGTGAAAAAAAATGAAGTATCTCTAATTATATTGTTAAGAGAACTTGTGGAATGGTTATTAACTAATTATCCACAGATGACAATATACGTACAGGATACATTTGAAAATTCACAACTGTTTGCAGGTAAAGAGATTTGTACTGATTCATTTTGTACCTTGGCCAAGATTGGTTATTGGAACAGAAAGTTTATTGATGAACATGATCTTTTCTTTGACCTTTGTATTACATTAGGTGGTGATGGTACTGTGTTATTTGCCTCCACTTTGTTCCAAAAACATGTACCACCAATCTTATCGTATTCTTTAGGTTCATTAGGTTTCTTAACTAACTTTGATTTTGAGAAATTTAAGGAAGGTTTACCATTAATATTGAATCAAAAAGTTAAGACAAATTTAAGAATGAGATTAGAATGTAAAGTGTATCGTCGGCATTCTACTAAGAGAGATCCCGCTACAGGTAAGAAAATATGTTATGTGGAATGTGTAGCAGAGCAACACGTATTGAATGAAGTCACCATTGATAGAGGTCCGAGTCCTTTCATTTCCATGTTGGAACTATATGGTGATGGATCATTAATGACAGTAGCTCAAGCAGATGGGTTAATTATTGCCACTCCAACTGGCTCCACTGCATATTCATTAAGTGCTGGTGGATCTTTAATTTATCCCTCAGTTAATGCTATTGCAGTGACACCAATTTGTCCCCATACATTAAGTTTTAGACCCATAGTGTTACCAGATTCAATGAAATTGAAAGTTAAAGTACCACTAAAATCAAGAAGTACTGCATGGGTAGCATTTGATGGTAAAAACAGAGTAGAATTGACTAAAGGTGATTATATCACAATTTCTGCAAGTCCCTATATTTTTCCTACTATTGAATCCACTCCAACCGAATTTATTGATGGTATTAATAGAACTATGAATTGGAATATTAGAGAAAGACAAAAATCCTTTACACATATACTTTCACGTAAGAATAGAGAAAAATTTGCAACAGAGGTTCATAGTTCAGAGAGTAGTGAAGAAGAGTACGTAGAAGAGAAGAAATTGCATTCTTTCCTGGATGGTGGATCATTGAGTGGCGGTGATGAATATTCAAGTGATGAGTCCGAAGAGGAAGAGCATTGTTGTAAAGAAATAATAACTAGTGTCAAGAGTTCATAAGAAAATAAAACAAAAAAAAAAGATAATACAATTTTAACCTTTTTTCCAAACGGCTTGTACATACCCCTTTTCATTTGGTATTGCCCCATCATACATACATTCTTACAAATTTACATAAACTTTAATGCATAGTATAACTTACTATCTAACAAACTTTCTTATTATAGTAGTGAATGAGGTTTACTGGATCCCAATAAAGTTCCTCCAATAGGAAAGTACATGGCCCAAAAGGGCAAATTCGCATGGCTGTCGCAAAAACACAATAGAAACGGAAAAACACGAAAAAAATTTCAATATCATTTCCTAAAAGGGAAAGCAGCTACAGCTGCTCGAGAAATGCCAAATGCAAGATTTCCAGATTTGGCAGCTCCTCGAGGAAAAAGTGTCGAAGTAAATATTTATATATATTGGATATGTAGAGGTAAAGTTCACTTTCAAATGTAGGAAATATCCCCAAGCACATCACAACATAAATAAAATGAATAGTTTGCTATTTAGATTAAGTATACTTCTCGGGTTGGTAGGACAGATCCTAGCCACTGAGATTCATTATTGTAATGCTACCATTTCATGTCCTTCAGAATATCCATGTTGTTCCCAATCTGGTCAATGTGGTACTGGTCAATATTGTCTAGGTAATTGTGACCCTAGATACTCTTTTGATTTAGACTCGTGTATGCCAACTGCAGTCTGTAAGGATATTAGCACACGATTCAGTAATTATAGTTCTCAAATTGTCAATGGTGATGTATTCTTAGGTAACGTCAGTGAAGCTGATTGGAGTTATACTGGCTATATTATGGATTATGAAGATGACGATGCTTTAATCTTAGCGATGCCCAAAAATTCCGGTGGTACTGTCCTGGCTTCTACACGTCCAGTTTGGTATGGTAAGATTAGTGCTACATTAAAGACATCACATTTAGCTGGTGTTGTTACATCATTTATTCTTTATTCTGGTGTTCAAGATGAAATTGATTTTGAATGGATTGGTGTTGATCTTGATACATCTCAAACTAATTTCTATTGGACTGGTGTTTTAAATTGGACCAACAGTGCTAATATTTCTGTTAATGATAGTTATAGTAACTTCCATACATATGAAATTGATTGGCAAGAGGATTATTTAACTTGGTCTGTGGATGGTGTTGTTGGGAGAACATTATATAAGAATCAAACTTATAATAGTACTACTGGAGTTTATCAATATCCACAAACCCCATCAAAAGTTGATATTTCAATTTGGCCAGGTGGTAATGCTACAAATGCTATTGGTACGATTGAATGGGCAGGTGGTGAAATTGATTGGGATGCTTCAGATATTAAGGATCAAGGTTATTTTTATGCGGTGGTTAAAGAGGTCAATATTACATGTGCTGATGTGCCCAGTGGTGCTAAACAAAATGGTACAGAAGCATATGTTTACACCAGTGATAGTGAATATTTACAAAAGGATATTGCTATTGTAGATAAACAAGTTTATTTAGATTCAGCTGAAGGGTCAGGTGATGATCCAAATGCTGGTGTCACTTCTTCTACCTCGAAAAAGAGTTCATCTACTTCTTCATCTAAGAATACTAAGACCAGTTCAAATAGTGGGAGTAAGAAAAAATCTGCTTCTAATACACAAGAATCCAGTTCTTCAACAACTACTCCAACCACCACATATGCACCAGCTACCACTCCAGTCTCTACCAAGATTGAAGTGACATATGTGACTAAAGCTGCTTCTCATAATGGAACCACGACTGGTGATGTAAGTACGAAGAGTGCTTCAGGAAATGGTGGTAATATATATAACAATCCACAATTTACTATCCTACTGTCATTATTATTAAGCTTATTTGTTTAAAGACTCTAAGAGTCATCATGCATATTCATACCTCTATAAAATTTATACACTTTATTGTCAATTTTACGAATAAAATAAATATAATTTTACTTTTTTCTTAGTTGAATATATGTGTCATTATAAGTTATATACATAATATATATACTTTTTACCAGTAATGTTTCTGTTAAAAATAAACGAATGAAAGAATAAATAAATAAATAAATAAATAAATAATAAGTCGATATTTACAAATAAACCAAACTTTTTAGAAGTTATTATTTTCTATGCCATATTTTCCCCCTGTGTCTAATAAAAAGGGATTCACTCAGATGAAGCTTTCTTTAAATAAGCGATTAAATCCTTTCTATCCTTTTCCTTTTTCAAACCAGCAAAAGCCATCTTAGTGCCAGGAATATATTTTTTAGGATTAGTTAAATATTCAGACATATTATCTTGATCCCAGGCAACATCTTTCTTAATATTAGCATCAGTATAAGAATAACCTGGAGATTGACCTGAATGTCTAGTGAAAATACCATGAAGATTTGGACCCACTTTATGTGGACCCCCTTCTTCTATAGTATGACATTGTAAACATCTTGTCTTGAAAAGAGTGGCACCTTTCTTTTCAGAAGGAGCACCACCACCAGCAGAATCTTTAGCCTTCTTAGCCATTATATATTGAGTATTTGTGAGTGTATGTGTGTGTGTGTGAGTGTATGGAATTAGCTATACTTTAACCAGATATCTACTCCGAGTTTACAACTCAAGATCGTTGTTTAAGGAAGGGTTTTTTCTTAAATACAAAGAAAATACAGGGTTAATTTATATAGAAAGTTAGATTTTATTTCAAGGAAAGTAAACACACAAAGATTTGTAATTATGACTGTATTTATAGATACAGTAAATCAAGGTTTACAATACTGATATAAATCGAACAAAGAAGTCCAACAGTTGTTTATTACTGCCAGTCGACGGTCAAAGGAATTCGATTCTTACTGGCCAGGAATTTCAAGGGGAATTTTAAAATTTGGGCCGAAACTTCCGTTTTTAAAAGCGGCGGCGGCGGCGCGCGGGATTCGAACGCGTGCGGCTGTAGCGCGGATGGCTCTTCGAGACTTTTTTTAAGATTGAAAAATTAAAGAATTTTTTTTTTTTTTTCAGCTGGATTAAAGAAAATGACATCTTGAGTGATAGATGAGTCAAGCACAGGCATACTATAACCTTGCCCAATGAGTAAAATATATCTGTTAGACATTGAAGGTACAGTGTGTCCAATTTCCTTTGTGAAGGATTCTCTTTTCCCATATTTTGTGGAACAAATACCAAGATTAATTTCACATAGAGATACTGATACTAATGATCCCAAGATTGATGAAATTTTACGATCATTTAATATTTCTAATAATGAGGAATTAGAAACGTATATTTTGGATCTTGTGTCTCGTGACATGAAGGATTCAAAATTGAAATCTTTACAAGGTTTTGTCTGGGAACAAGGATATTTAAATGGTTTTATAAAAGCACCAATTTATAAAGATGCCATTGAATTAATTTCCAATCCAAATAATCAAATTTATATTTATTCGAGTGGATCGGTGAAGGCACAAAAATTATTATTTAAACACTCTTGTTGTATTGATGATTTAACAGGGGAAGTGATGGATTTGACTCAATTTATTAAAGGTTATTTTGATATTACTACTTCTGGTCCAAAGGTTGAATCTCAATCATATAGAAACATTTCAAATGATATTGGTGTTGGCCGTAATGATATCTTATTCTTAAGTGATAATCCATTAGAATTGGATGCTGCTAAAAAATGTAATATTAAAGTTGGTTTAGCAATAAGAGATGGTAATTATCCAGTACCAAACAAACAAGATTATCCAAATTATACCACTTTCCAAGATTTGGCTTAATTTTTTTTATATTCTAGATATGTACGTATATAATATGCTATATATTAAATGAATACATAAAAAATTTTAAGGAAGTAGAAGAAGGAGATGAAAAAGATGAAAAATCAATTATCAGCATATTCACTAAATAACATATTAGCAGCAATTTCTTCATTCTTATCACAAGCAAAATAAACTTGAATGACTAAAGATCTTTCAAATCCTAATTCACATAATCTATTAATGGCAACTTCATCTTCTGGAGTAATATCTAATTGTGGTAAATTAGTGGAGGCAGTGTTAGCATCAGCATCATTATGTTCACCTTCTAAAGCTTCAGGTGGACCAGTAAAATCATCCATATCTTGTAAATTATCCCCCACAGCTTCTAAAAGCATAGAAATAAATGCTTCAGGATTACCCATTATTTGTTGACGTAATTGTGGATATCTATTACTTAAATTTTCTAATAATGGAGCTAAAGCTTCAGGATTCCCCGATATGACTTGTCTTAATGCTAATAAATCTTCCACAGTTAAACCAATGGATCCAGGTGCACCAGCACCACCTTGTTGTATACTATTATCTTGACCTTGTTGTGCTTGAGGAGTGTTGGACCCAGTAGCTTGGGCAAAAAGATCATCTTCATCTGGTGGTAAAGTAGATGCAGTGTTATTATTATTATTATCGTTATTATCTTGTGGTTGTTGTGTGTTGGTGGCGGTAGAAGAAGATGCACGATTTTGTAAATTTTCTGGGATCCCCATTAATAAATATTCAACAGCTCTATCAGGATTATTAAATGCAGCTCTTAATGCTAATTCCACTTCCTCTCTTTCATACCCCATTTCCATAATTCTCTCGACAGTTTCATTTCTTTGTGAACCTGTAACAAATCCAGTATCACTTGTGGTAGGTTGTTCAGTAGATGCAGATGCAGCGGGTTGTTCAGTTGTTATATTGTTATCTGTGGAAGTGGTAGTAGTAGTGTTAGCCGGGTTGATTGGGGACACAGTAGAAGTTAACTCTGGTGCGGTTGTTGTATCATTATTAGTATTATTATTACTTGGTGTCACTATAGAGATATTATCATTATTATTTTCTGTAGATTGTTGGTCTTTATTTACTGATTGTTGTTTTTTTTTAGAGATCATAATAATTACATTATCACCCCCTTTTAAACCTGATTCAGTTAAAGTCTTGTTATTTTGCAAGACTTTCCCAGAAAAGATTAATTTGATTTGTGATTGCTCACAAGATTTAATTAAAGCTAATTTATCTTTAACATCAGCAATTGTTTGAGATAATTCCAAATCTAGAGTAGTCTTCTCCTTTTTAAAATCTTTGAAAGTGATATCAACCATATTTTTTATGTGAGATAGAATGGGTGACTATACTTTTGGGTCCTTCAACATTTGTTGTACATCAAGTATATTTTTACCACCTTTTCTTTTCATATTCAATATTTTTCTTGTTTGAGAGGGCGAAAAAAAAAAAATTGGGACCGAGAGGGTAACGTTACCACATTAGGGTTGGGAAGTTCCTTGTCAACTCACACATAGGGTTTAGCCACTACACCGCATCCAACCCTACCTGCCCACACCAGGGCTACCTGCAGGCACACGTGAAAGACAGATTATCGGTTCCTTCCCCCACCAACAACCTTCTAACCGATAAAACTTCCCAATGCAGTAACTCCCCCCACCTCCACTTGTTTCTTTTTCTCTTCCCTTCTTTACCAATCACTAACTGTAATACTGCGACGTGTGGGATGATCCCCGATAGCCTGCGCTGTAAATGCCACACAATTTTTATCGGAAACCTTCCAACAGCCCAAAAAACCTTACCTCCGATACAACTCCCCTGGATAAAAAATCGTTTGTTCCAAAAAAGCAAAAAAGAAGAAAAAGAAAAAAAAAGGGAAGAAAACAATGCAAACAATACATCATCGCTATTGTTTTCCTGGTTTTCCCTTCTTTTCAAAAAATCCCCCCCCTTCTTGTTAGCGATAAAGTGTTAACATTTAATTTTATTATTATTCATAATTTATTACTATTTGATTTCAATGAAAGAATTTTCCACTCCTTGAACAAACTCTTCTTCTTCTCATTTTTTTAGTATAAAGGTAGACCATTTTTCAAAAATTTATATCACTTGGGAATCATTTCTCTTTCTTACTCTTTTTATTCCATTATAATATAAAAAACCATCATCCAAAAGCTAAATAATTAGATTCATTTCTTTTTAATTAAACCTTTAACGTATCAACACACACAAACACACACACATAACCCCTATATTATATAAAAATGTCTGACCAAGAACACACCTTTGAAGTTGCTGATGCCGGTTCCTCTGCTACTTACCCATTACAATGTTCTGCTTTAAGAAAGAACGGTTTCGTTGTTATTAAGGGTAGACCATGTAAGATTGTTGATATGTCTACTTCTAAGACTGGTAAGCACGGTCACGCTAAAGTCCATTTAGTCGCTATTGATATCTTCACTGGTAAGAAATTAGAAGATTTATCTCCATCTACTCACAACATGGAAGTCCCAGTCGTTAAGAGAAATGAATTCACTTTATTAGACATTGATGATGGTTACTTATCCTTAATGAACATGGATGGTGAAACCAAAGATGATGTTAAGGCCCCAGAAGGTGAATTAGGTGAACAATTACAAACCGCTTTTGACGACGGTAAGGACTTAATGGTCACCATTATCTCCGCCATGGGTGAAGAAGCCGCTATTTCTTTCAAGGAATCTGCTGGTGGTAACTAAGAATAACAAAAAAAAATTATTTAAAATCTTTTAGAGTGATTGAAATATTGAATGAAAAACAAGTGGAAACAAAATTATTGTTTTAATTTTATTATTATTGTTACCAAGTTGTTTTTTTTTTGCATTGATCTTTTTTAAATTTTGTTTTTATTTGCCTTTTCTTTCTTCCTTTTTCACTTCAGAGTTTTTTCTTTTTCTTTTTGTTTTATCCTTCTTATAATTATCCTACAAATTACCCACTATTCCCTAAACTTGTATCTTATAAAACAGATACAAAAATCCACATTTTTTGCATGCCTACATTCAAATATTGAATATTTTATTTATTTAACTTTTATATTTATATATCAAATTTTTATTTATATTTATTTTAATTATAAATATTATTATCTTTTGGTTTTTAAATTTTTGTCGTTTTCTCCCCCCCCCTCTAACTGCAAAGAAAAAAAGAAAGGTTTTATGATTTTGACTTCTTCCTAACTAATAGCATACCCTTCCTAAAGGATCATAGATGTTGTAGTAAGTTTAAATTATTCCTTGATGTTCGAGATCTCCCATTTTTAACCACAAAAAGGTGGTTCTCCAACGAATTATAAACGTTTCTGTTTTTAAATGGTTATTTTAAATAAGTGTGAATCAGCTGAAACAAGCAATAATATGTTTTACTCCAAGTACAGAGTTATTTAACTCTATTTTAGTCAACTTCACGTGATTAAAGTCTTTATTTTTAGAGACATTCTGAAAAACTTTTTTTTGTTGTAGGTTGAACTGGCTTATAAGTAAACTTAAGTAAAATAGAAATAGATCAATAACTAACGGGTAAGTACAGACCTGTGTACTAAACTAAGTGTAAATAGTTATTAATGACAGTACGTGTCAATGAATAACCAACCAACTAAATAGACTTGAGATTATAAGTTAAACGACGAAGATAGAACGACTGGTTCTTGTTTAACTTAACACGATAAAATTTAGAACAACTAGTTCTTAACGGGATTAATTATACAATAGAACAACTAGTTCTTTCCTGATTATATAATTAATGTCAACGG
>PPOL03000104.1:0-31262 GCA_003708905.3 Monosporozyma siamensis | reverse complement strand
CCATTGACTTCTGTAGTAGAAACCATACCAACTTTATCAGTACAGAAATGTTCAGAAGCTTGTAGTGGGATCCTTAATAGAGAACATAGTATATAGTATAATATAATATAACCACACATTATATAATAGAGTACATTAGAAAACTAGTGTGTGACAGAATATACAGTATAAGATGTAATAAACACACAGTATAATATAGATATAGTAATGTTGTAGTAGTAATAGCAGTAGTACGGTACACACATGTTGTAATAGAGTATATTGAAGTATAGTATAGAGCAGTATTGTATAGTAGAGTAAAACATAATACCGAGTATACTATAGTGGCAGTACATCGCAAGTAACAAAACACATAGCATAGTATATAGTGTAGTATAAAACAATATTTTATAGCCACAACGTACAGTATAGGGTACACACAGTACATAGTCAAGTCTACTATACAGTAATAGTATACTATACCTACCCAGCACTAGTGTAGTGTAATAGTATACCGTATAGAATAAAATAATACAAACAGAGCATAGTATAGTGTGAGAGTACAACGGATTAGTGGGATAGATAGTGTCATATAGGGTGTACTATGTCACTAAAGGATCTGGACCTACAGCATTTGGCGTTTACAGTATGTACACAGCATAGTATAATATATAGTATTATCGTACAACATCAAGTATAGTATGGCTTATAGAGTGCATCGAAGAATACGTTGCAGTTCAGGATACTAATAACACAGCATGCATTGCACAGGGTGCGTTAGGATTACATAGAATGGATGGTGCCCTAATTAACAACCCCGCATCACGTGCTCCCACGCAAAAACGGGAAGACAAAAAAATTGTAATCAACAAAGATCGAATCATCCATCAAACCACTGAATAACCCACAGGTTATATATAACTGTGTATCATCTGCACTCACCTCCTACCTCAGCAACACATCCCCACACACACAATCACACATGAGTGAACATTTCTCTGCGTTCGGGATTTCCACTTCCCCCCCAGAAGAAGAATCTTCTAACCAACATAATAATAATAACAATAATAATAATAATCCCTTCAGAAGCACTAATAATAATGCATCCCCAACCACCGCCACAACTCATCCTCAAGGTTTCACTCATGCCACCGTCGAACTACCAATCTCTATATCATTAAATAACAATCCTACCACGTCCATCAATCCAACTGTAGCTACTACCAATCCCACCACATCCACCAACAACACCTCTCGTCCTGCTTCAAATAGAGCAGCAAGAGAATTATTATTCTCTCATCATAGCAGTAATTTGGATTCAATGGATAATAATAATCCAAATAATACGATCCTTAAGAATTTACGTCACTATGTTTATGGTGCAGAGACAAATGGGAATACAAATCATACTCTTGTATTGGATTTACCTGATAATGTTAAACTACCACAACCATTATCTCGTGAAGAACTAAACAAGCGGAAAAATAAATTTGGGTTATTTAGTATTAGATTGACTCCATATATTGATACCACCCAAACAAATCATAATTCAATAAATAATAATAATAATCCAAATAATACAAACGGTAATGGTCTATTCTTCGAACCAATAATTAGAACCGCGGGGCCCGGTTCACAATTAGTCATTGGTAGATACACTGAAAGAGTAAGAGAAGCTATATCAAAATTACCTGAACAGTATCACCCCGTAGTGTTTAAATCAAAAGTTATTTCAAGAGCTCATGGATGTTTTAAAGTGGATTCTCAGGGGAATTGGTTCATTAAAGATGTTAAGTCTTCAAGTGGGACATTCTTAAATCATCAAAGATTAGCTCCTGCCTCAACCTTATCTAAGGATTTCTTGTTACATGATGGCGATATCTTGCAACTAGGGATGGATTTTAGAGGTGGAATTGAAGAAATTTATAAATGTGTTAAGATGAAAATTGAATTAAATAGATCGTGGAAACGTAAAGCAAATACATTTAATAAAGAAGCATTACAACGAATAAAAAATTTACAAAAATTAATTAATGATGGTATTGAAGAAGAAGATTGTTCAATTTGTTTATCAAAGATTAAACCATGTCAAGCAATTTTTATATCTCCTTGTTCTCATAGTTGGCATTTCCATTGTATTAGAAGATTAATTATGATGTCTTATCCACAATTCGTTTGTCCAAATTGTAGATCTACATGTGATTTAGAAGCAAATTTAAGTGAAAGTGAAGATGATATGGATGATTATGAAGAAAATAATAACAACAGCAATATACCTAATAATAAACCAACAAGCCCAAGTGATGATATCTCTAGTGTCGATGATATTAATATGTCATAATAGAATTTATATATATCTGTGTCTATATTATATACATATACACATACTGTCCAATAAATCTACTTACTTACAATAACTTGTAGGGACAAGTCCCTTAACACCATTTAATTCACCAAATGTCCATCCACTACCATCATCACCACGAATAACAGTAATAACATCCCCCGGGGAGATACTCATTTCATCATCACCTTGTGCTACATATGGAAATTGTGCAGTAATGGTTCTAATTAATGCATTGTTACGTCTTGGTGGTGGAACATTTGGTGCGGCTCCTCTACTCGTACCACTACCACTATTTTCCTCATGAATTTCTATATAACTAGTGGGCACTAATCCAACAATACCACCTTGTGATAAATTTTTAATACATGTCCAACCAGATCCACTATCTTTTTCAATTAATTCAATGGAATCACCCATGGAAATGGAAATTTCATCATTATCTTGTTTTTCATAGGCATACAATACTTTATTCTTGTTTGATATTGTGTGGGTGGTATGTGTGGTTCTTGTTGAGGTTACCGTGTCAGCACGTGGTCTTGTCTTTACTTCATTCACACTAGTGGTATCTTCATGTGGAGATGAAGACTTGTGATGTGATCCATTAAATAAAGCTAAATGATTACCAGTTTCATTTGGATTCTTTCGTGAATCCACTTGTAAAAGGGTTTTGACACTAAATTTAGAAAATAATCCACCATCACTACCACCATTCCCACTGCCACTGCTACTGAAAATTGAATTCCGATTTTTACTCTTCTTTGACACTTTAACATCATCAACATTTAAATCCATTCCCTCAGGTACATTATTTTGAATACTTTCAATTCTTACCTCCGATAATAACTTGATTGTCTCATGAGATGTAAAACTTGACACAACACTCAAATAACTCTTTAAATTATCATAAAATTGTCTACTATCTATGGAATCCTCATTTCCTTTCAACTGTTGTTTCACTTTGTTAAATTTTGATAACTTCCCTAATTCCACATTAGTCATATCTTGCATTTGATTATAAACTTTTTGCGATTCAGCTAATTTAATCTTTAAATCTTTTAATTCAGTGGGGCCAGTAACAATAAATTGTTCATCATCATGCCATATGGGTGATGGTTTAAATTGGAAATCCTGTGGTTCTTTCCAATTCTTAACGTTATGTTTAATAAACATGGCAGTACCCAACGAGGGTTTATTTTGACTTATCACATCGTTGGCAGTGGTTAATCTCTTTTGTAACATGGCACCCTGATCAATCTCGACTTGACTTGCCTTCTTCCATATGTCATTCAAGAACATAGTACGACATTCATTAAGATCTTGTAAAAGATCCACTGCTTCCGGGATGTCTTGGAAATAATATTTATCTTTAATTCTATTAGCTTGATTAATCTTAATCAAATAATCATTCTTTGCAACATTCATAGCGACTTCCTTTTCAGTCAATTTCTTCTTATTTCTATCATTAGCAGATTTAGTATATTTATTACGTGCTAATTCCATATTTTGACATGAATCATCATAATGTTTCTTACCTTTCTCCAAATCTGAATAAGCAGCATTCTTCTTCTTATCCATATCGTTGAAAAACCCAACAATCTGAGTCATGGTCATATCTAACTTGGTATACAATCCATTCACTTGAGCACCCACAGTCTTATCAAAATCTTGTGCCAATTTACCATGATCTCTAGCAATTAATTCAGTCTGAGTCAAGATTTCATTCCAAGCCACCACGGAGGCAGCTTCAATAGACCCCGGCGTCACTGTGGGCTTCTCACCAACACCCAATGGAACACTAGAAACACTCTTCTTATTGAAATATTCGGCGGTTAAAGCTTGTAATTTATCACTATATTCTTTCTCTAATTTTGCCCTTTCTTTATAGAAGGCTTCCACTTCCAATAACCATTTCAAATTGTATTGAACCCATTTCGAAGTATCTGCAAAGGAATCCTTTAATTCATTCCCAATTGACAGTGCACTCATTACGGTGTTGTTGTTCTGTTGATGTTTCCCTCTTTAAAAGTAGTGTTTTAATGTTAAAAGTTCCTTTTAAAATAAGCCATTTTTCAATTCAAATCGAACGATTCTTAACCACTTTATCATAGTCACAAAACCCTTAGATTAAAAGATCATTAGCGATGCCACATCAACGTACGAATTCAATTCAGAATGCAGAAGCCCTGGAAAGACAGAAACAGTACGAATTGTTTCAAGATTCACTGCCTAAAGTGAATAAATTGGTGTATCAAATGTTGTTGAATGAAATTATACCACTTTCTACCCATGTAGAGAGACAATTAGAGACTCCCGTGGAGTCTAATGCTCAAGAAGGAGATATTGATGAAGGCTTGCAAAATTTGTCGTTACAAGATCGGGGAGCTTCAAACGCAATTCCTTCAGATAAATTAATTTATCATTTGGCTCAATTAGCTGATGAAGATGAAAACAAGTATAACAATACACTAAAAAGAATTAGAGACATTGGTATTAAATTGGGTGCCAGATTGACCAATTTAATAGTGTTTACAAATAATGTAAATTTAAATTTCAAAGAGATGGATCTGTTGTTAATAATGAAATTTATTTGTCGTGATGTATGGAAACAAATCTTTGGTAAACAGATTGATAATTTAAAGACTAATCATCGTGGTACATTTTATTTAATTGATTATGATTATACTTTGTTTCAAGACTTCTGTATCGAGACAAATACAATTCCATCACAATTAAATGAAGAGGTTATCACTTCGAAGGAACTCAAACTTGTAGAACCTTTCTTAGAATTACCCGTGGGGATCATTAAAGGTGTTTTATTATCCCTAGGGTATCCATTAGATGAAGTCATTTGTTTGGCCACTTTTATTGATAAACCAAGAGAAAAGATAAGAAATGGGTTCCCAAAGGGTATTAGCTTCCATGTACAAATAACGCAAACAACTACACAACAATAATCCTTAATATAAATCATCATCATTAGGTATATAATATATTATATAGATATATAAAAAATAAATTAGCATAAGAGGGAATATCATTTATGTGGTGTGAAAATAAAGAATAAAATAATTAATGAACCATAGGAATATTCATTATAAAGTAGGTTCTACGTTCTATAATTGAACGGTATAAAATTTACTGGTTGTGAATTTATATTTGTATTAGAATTAGAAGATGAAATACCACCAGGGCCGTTTCGATTCATATTATCCTTTATATTATTATTTGTCTGTGTTGTAGAAGAAATTTCATTATCTGTATCCATCATCATAACATCTTCCTCGCCATCATCATTCCCCACATTCCTATCATTACTATTGGTATCATCAAGGAACAAATATTCAGGGAATGTTGATTGTTTGTTTATGTTTCGGGTATTTGTATTATTATTATTATTATTATTATTATTATTCTTTTCAAAAGAAGATTCGTTTATCATATTATTTGTGTTTGTCATTAGGTTGGGATTAGGATTATCTGAATATTTAAATTTAGGTGTCGTTAAAGGAATATATGGTTGTTGATAATTGTTCTTCATATTCATATAATTAGAGTTGGTTGATGGTTCATTATCATTAATTGGAACATTCTTCGTTTCATCTCTCATCGGGATCGTAGTATAATTAGATACACTGTTTGTGTCAGCTTGTTTATTATTATTTGCTTGAACTGGTTGTAAAGGGCTTACATGGTTGTTATTGTTATTATTTTCTTTTGTAGAAAGATTATTATTATTTTTGGAATCAGATGAAACCAAATCACTTTCTTGATCCAATCCAGGAATCAATTTAATCTTAGAATTACCTTTCCCCCGTCCCTTAATACCTTTATTTGAATTTTTATATAAAGAGGCGAAATATTCTAATAATTCTCTATCCTGATCAGATATAACATCAGTTTGTGGATTCCATTTAGCTAATCTATTAGTTAAATGTGCAACTGCCTCTTTATGAAATCTATTTTGATGTGCTTTCATATTACCTAATTGTGTAAATGTCTTATTACAATTATCCAATTTACAAATAAATGGTTTTGTTTCATTATGTGTAAATAAATGTGCTTTTAAATTACCCTTCCTAGAAAATTTTCTTTTACAAATATTACATTCATATGGTCTTAATCCAGTATGTAATTTTTCATGTGTTCTTAAATTCCCACCTTGTGTAAATTTTTTATCACAAAATCTACATTTATATGGTTTATAACCTAAATGTGATCTTAGATGAACTTCTAAATGTGTTGGTTGTTTAAAACTGTGATGACAATATGGACAAATATTTTTATCAATTTTAATCTTATCCTCTGTAGAGAATTCATTTAATTGTACAGGTGATAAATCTGTATCTTTTAATAATGGAGAATTTGATAAGCTCTTACGTAATGTGTCGAGTGTAGGATTATCATTACCATCTTTACTATCCGATTCAGAATCTGATTTAAGTAATCCATTTAATAAAGCATCAGAATCTCCTGAATTTAAAGACATGGGTCCAGATAAAATAATTTCATTCTTCATAGGGGATAATACAGTTTCCTTTTTAACTATTGGGTGTTTACGTTTTATGATACCACCAGCTAATACTCTTTTATCAGGAACAATATTTGGATTTTCATCAAGTAATAATTCACCTTTTCTATCAGTTTTAATTTCATCAGTAACACCCTTTTGTCTTGCTTGGATCATTAACATTAATTGATCAATTCTAGTTTCACCTAATGGAGTTTCGGATTTATTTTCGTCAATCTCATTTGTGGGGAGTTTCTTAGAATCTTTCTTGATGGGTGTGTGGTTTTTATTTATTGGTATTTCTTGCACGGGGGATAAAGGTCTTATCTTCTCTGATTTTATTGATATTTTTGGATTTAATGTATCAGATTGTGAAGAACCCTTTATTAAAGCTTTAAGATCATCTGGATGAATAATTTTAGGTCCCATTAAACCTTTATTTTTCTTGAGTAAAGGATGAGTTGTTGTGGTTGATGATGTGGTTAGGTCATTTACAATGGTATCTTGAGTATTCGTAGCTGTAGAAGGTTCGTTATAGAATGGCATTGTCATCTTATCACCAAATAATAAATTTTGAAGAGAACTATTTCTATTGGCAATGGAGTCAGATCTATTTGTATTGTTATTATCAGTGGTTGTAGGTTCATTATTAAGTAACGTAGTAAAAGTTGACAAGGGACCAAATTTCAAAGATTCTCTTCTTTGTTTATTTAATGGATCTCCCTCATCAGTCACATTAAATGAATTAAAATTTGGATCAAAATAATATGACGGAACCGTCTCTGTGGGAATTAATGAAGGATGTTTCTTTGTTTGTGAAGAATTTCTTGAATTCCCATTATTTGAACTTGATGTATAGTTACTTAACCCAGACCCAATATCTGTTGATGTATTCCAATCGAAATATTGCATATCATTGGGATCCATGAACAATATAGATGATTTCCTCTTTGGTCTAGCAATAGTAATTGGATTATTATTGTTTGTAATATTGGATTCAGTGGGATTAGTGGAACCAAACATACTAGAGTTGAAAACAATATTATTATTTTGAGTATCTGTGTGGTTGCCAGTAGGGTTAACAGTAGAATTTGACCTACTATCTGATGTGATAGGAGTAAACAAATTCGTAGGTAACCCAGCAGAAGAGTTTCTATACCTTGAGGTAAACATAGGCATATCCTGGTTAGCAGCAGGTATAGTTTGTTGAGGTGGTGGTTGAACCGTGTTAAACCCGATATTATTGAAAATGGAGAATCCTCTAGCAAACTGATTGAATTCAGGATCTGGAGGTGGTAATTCTGTATGAGATACACTATACCGTGCATATTGTGGGGGGTTACCCATCGATATAGTATTGTTATCTTTGGTTGAAGTCATATAGGAAGGTTTAAAAATGGATTCTGTATTTTTGTTCTCCTGTAGCGGAGTGTTCTTATCCTCGTTCGAACTGCGTGAAGGGGAAGGATACATCTAAACTGTGTGGATGTAGTATTTGAATATAGTTTTAAGTATACTTTTATAACAGCAAAATTCTTGTGTGGGGGGTATCGAAAAAATGTAAATAGCTAAACAAACAAAACCGGTTAAGATAGCTATAGTTGTATGAGAGTTATCATGCCCTTCAAGTCGCCTTTGAAGTTGCCTTTTGGAGTTGCCTTCTGGAGTGTTTTGTGGGGGATTCCCCTTTGTGACAAACCTTTGATTTCAATGTTTTAAAATTATTGGAAAACTGCCATTTTACACTGCGAAGATTAGGAAGAAGAGTCAATGGGAAGGATGATTATAAAGTGGTAAACTTTTATATCTAAGTATGCTCCCATCCATACATGCATAGCAATACTTGTTACATTTATCTGCATCACACACATATATATATAAATTTTATAAACGCATGTTATATTATACAGTTCCATCACCATTCTTCGTCCCATGCATCATCTTCCGTATCTTGAGTAGGTTTTGGAGTGGAAACAGGTTTCTTTGGAATATTCTTATTTCTTACTAAGGGTGATCCTGTGGCTATGCTGCTACTCTTACTCAAGATAGATCTTTTCACAGGAGGATGCTGTGTTTTCAATTGATGATTACCCAAAATACTGGTATGTTTCTTTTGCTGTGTAATAGTTCCACCAAGAATGGATTTCTTTGCCGTGGTTGTTGATGGAGTAACCGTGTTACATGGCCTATTTAAGATGGATGATTTTTTAACTGGTTGCATTTCCTCTTCTGGTTCACCCCATCCATCATCGTTGTCCCATCCATCATCTTCAATTTCATTATCCCAACCATTATCATTTTGACTGGTAATGGTACTTGCTTTATAAGATTGGTTAGTATTACCAGAAAATTGCATGTGTGGTGTTGGTGTGGTAGATGCAGTAGTATATTCATCACGATAACTTAATAAATCATCATCACCATTCATATTCAAACTTAAACCATGCATAAATTCATTAATGATACCATCCATATCTTGATTGACATCTTCATTCTCATAATTCTCAAATTCTTTCATATATTCTTGAATCTCCTTATCATTTTCAGTTGTGGTCTCATCTTCATTTGAGAATTGTAAATCTGCTTCAGTCTCCAATTTCTTTAAATATATGTTAAATAATTCCTTGGCTTTTAATCTAATGATTCTATCTTTGTCTAATAATCCAGGTGCAATAACGCTCATAACTTTATTAGCAATCACCTCAACCTTAAAAATGTCAACACTCATCTTTAACCCATATAATGCGGCTAATTTAGTCTTTATACTTGGATCTTTTAAAGATTTAGTATAAATTGTAGCCAACACATTATCTCTATTACTTATCCCGGTCAATTTATCTGAAATCTTGACAATAATCAAAATAGTCCACGTTCTAATTTCATCCTCAGGGTCTACTTGAGTCTTTGCAATACATCTCAAAATTTCATTATTTAATTGTCTCTCAGTGATTTCATCTAAGATATATGGGATAGTCTTCAAAGTTTGTAACCTTAATGATTTATCTGTATCTAACATCCCTTGTAAGAAGAAATTAAAGATTCTATTTGTGAAATCTAATGTCTTTGGTGGGTATAAACTTAATAATTTGGGTAAATATATTAATAGAATGAAACGAATCTGTCTATCACTAAATTTGAAAGCTAAATAAATCAACTCTTTAATATCATTATTAATTTGGAATCCCTTATCATCACTTGTCACAGTTTGATGAATAATCATATCTAATAAGATAGTTAACAACTTGACAAGACTGTTATTATAAGTTTGTAGTCCATTTTCCACCGAAGTAATCCATTTCAAAGTCGCAGTAATTTCAGGAATAATTAAATTATTAATAAAACCTTTGGTGAATTTTTGAAATTGAGTCTTATCTGAACAATTAATATAATAATTTTCAAATCTTTTCATTAATAATAATTTATCTTTATTATCCTTAATGTTCAACTCTTTTAATTCTTCATAAATTGACATCATTTCATCATTTTCCCATGGACCAGTTTGTTTCATCTTATTAATAAATCCCATAATGGATAATTTACCTTGTGTAATGGCATGAATAAACGTTTTCCAATTTGTTGGAACATTAACTTGTGCCATGGTAAATAATTGTGTAATCAATTGGCCCAATAGCACATTATCAATCAAAGCAGCATCTAATTCCTCCCCTGAACGAGAAGAAGAATCATCATTACAATATTGATTCCAAACTCTGACATAGTCTTTAAACTTGTATGGATCAAATTTATCTTTGGACTTATTAAAGCAACATTCTAACCCAAATAAAAGCCAACTACCATTCTTATCGACATAAATGTTCTTTGTAGAGATGTTACCCATAATAAATAATGGATCAATGATTTCAAATAATCTGAATAAATCAGAAAGACCCAGCATGATCCCTTGAGAACTTATTGACTGAGTGGTTAATTGTGGTTGTAAAGGTTGAACCACCTCTGTGACCACAAAGATATCGTCAGACCCGGTTTCATCAAAGACATCCAATACGGGACAAATACCGGGCACTCTAATGACTTTACTCATATGAGCCGCATGTAAGATCAATTCATTAACCTCGACACCAAAGGAGGAACCTTGAGGGACTGTTTTCCCCTTAAAGATAGTCACTGGATATGAATCACGTTTCCTGGTTCCTTCATACAATTCCCATAATGGAGTTGAATAATATGGAGTGGATCCGATACTGTAAGGAAACTGAAAATTGGTCAAATTCTTAAACAACGACCCAATATTCATCTTCTAACCGTAAATCCTTCTTTAGTAGTTGCTTAACTTTCTTCTTCCTTCCTTTCAATATCAGTTTTGACGTGTCGAGGTTTATTTATCTTTCGATATCGCGTTAAAGTCATAGTGAAAAATTATTTTACACAGACAGTTACTGTGAACCAACACCAAGGCAGCACATTAATGCTGTCCTGTAATGACCAACAGGGCTCTGTAAGTTCTGTTTAATGGCAGTCCCACGACATTGTAATAATCTCCTTCAATCTGTTTGACTAGAACACCGCTGAGTCCCTGGATCTTGAATCCACCAGCCACGGCCAACCCATCGTTAGACTTGACGTATCTTTCGATGACGTTCATGGGGATGCCAGAGTCGAAGTGTACATTGGTCACTTCTTCAAATTGAACCCTCTTGTTAGGGTAAGAACCCACCATCACAATTACAGATGTGATGACTCTAACAGGTTGCCCAACCTTACCGTAACTGTAACAAAACTTGGTCAGATAGTCCAGTTGGTTCTCTTGAGTCATTGGTTTCTCATATATAATATTATCTGGTCCAACCACAATAGTATCTGCACAAACTAATACAGTATTATCATTCTTTATCCAAATAGATGGGTTCTCTTCAATTATACTCTTTGCTTTCCCCAGGCATGTGTCATGGACATACCTGGTTGGGTCATCTTTATACAGAGTTTTGTCTAGATCTTCTTTGAAGGAGGGGGCTAAGGTGACCACATCATGGAATCCCATATAATCCTTGACAAGTTCATATCTTCGAGGGGATGTACTTCCTAAAATGATATGATATTTTGTGTTCTGTGGGGTTGTAGAAGTAGTGTTCATCCTTTAAGATATCTCCTACCAGTAGGTGTGTGTATGTGGCTAAGTAAGGATTCCTTGAACAGCACTGTTTTAGAATCTCGATGCCTTAACGTTAAAATTAAAGATAATTTCTTTCACTGTGACTTGCAAAATGGCACATTCAAAAGAAACTATGAAAGTACTTTTATATAAGTTAAATATGATTATAATATTACACTGGATGCAATCCCCTTAGGACCAATCTATCTTTAATTCTATATATTACTTCACCATGTTTCTCTGGATCAATATTCAAATTGTATTCATTCAATTCCTGGTGTGTTTCATCTTCTTGTTTGACACGATGTTTTATCCCCACATCAATATCTTCATTGTCCTCTTCGTCACCTTCGTCTCCACCATTATCATCATCCTGACTGTTTGTACTATTTGTAGTATTTCTGTTTCTCTTATGTAAAACAGCTTCACTGGGGAATGCCAACTCGGTCCCAACCAATTGTCTCCATTCTCCCTCATATAATTTATTACCAATTCTAAACAGCGGTTTATCCTGATTCAATCCAGAATATTGGAATGTAGAATTTCTTTCAATAGTCATCTTATCTTTATAAAATCCAGAATTTAAGTCTAAATTGACATAAACTGTCTCCATTTCTTTCTCTTCCTCATTTGAACCAACTTCCTCATTACTACTCATAAACTTCTTAAAATTCCACGGCATTTCTTCACCATTTCTTAAAAACACAGTATTACCATTCATGGTAAGTCTCCATTGGCAATTAGTCAATAAATCCACAACATTATCAATATCTTGTGTATCTTCTTCATCTCCTTCCAGTTCATATTTATCTAAAGAACAACACCCACTTCTGATTAAAGTGTTTTTCTCATCACCAGTGACATCCTTCACACTCTTGAAACCCAGTAGATTCAACCCCAGTGATACCTTTATTGGTGCATGTGTCACTAATAAGATACATTCTGCATCTGGCATTTCTTTATCCACTTGTCCATTCAACCGTTGTAAGAAATGACGGGTTCTATCGAACATTTCCTGTTGTGTTTCCCCCCTCTTCTCAATAATCTCCTGTGAATATGGATCAATACAATCTTGCCAAGTGGTCTTGATCGTGTTCTTGAAAAGTTTATTCAATGTCCCCACATCACTTGGTGGATGCACCTCACGGCGTCTTAATGAGGTTGTCCCCAACACAGAGGTCACCGTAGTCGTGTCATCATAATCAAACCATTCACCTAGGCCTCTATCAGTATACAATGGAACATCCAACAACTTAGTGATATAATAAGAGGTCTCCACACATCTATAATAAGGAGACGACACGACCAAATCAGGTTGCATATCTAACGACAACAAGTAATGTGCTAATTCCTTGGATTGTAGGATCCCATGGTGGGATAATCTGTTGTCATCGGGAATCCCCGTAGGAGGAATCAACATCATCTCGTCATCTTCTTCTTCTTCGTTCCATGCCGCGTTGTAACCATGCCTTGCTACGTAGATAGTTTTGACTGTCATATTTCTGTTGTGCTTTCTCAATCCAGTAATTCCCTGCCTAGCAATTCCTTCTTCTTCTTCTTCTTCTTCTTCTTCTTCTTCTTGTTGCTTCCTTTCAACCTTCAACTTAAAGGCTTCAAGTTAAAATTCGATATTTTCTTTGCATTGAAAGTGAAAAGTTCCCACTAAAACCCAGCAAACAACAAAGCCAACACAACAAAGCAATGGCAGCCCCCGTCAGTAAGAGAATCAAGACACTTTCTGTGTCCCGTCCCATCATTTATGGTAACACAGCAAAAAAAATGGGTTCACATAAACCCGCTAATGCACCAGCTGAACATACTCATTTATGGACCATTTTCGTTAGAGATCCCAGAGGTGAAGATATTTCATATTATATTAAGAAAGTTGTATTTAAATTGCACGAAACGTACCCTAACCATACTAGGGTTGTCGAAGCACCACCTTTTGAATTAACGGAGACCGGTTGGGGTGAATTTGATGTTAATATTAAGATATATTTTATAGATGAAGCCAATGAAAAAGTATTAAATTTTTATCACAGGTTGAGGTTACATCCTTACGATAATCAACCAAATTCTGATAGTGTGGAGATTAATGAAGCTGGTGAGACCATAATTAAATCTGTGTTTTTTGATGAAATTGTATTTAATGAACCACATGAGAATTTCTTTCAAATATTAATGAGTAAACCAGGTAATTTATTACCGTCAAATAAATCTGACAAGACAATATTTTCTAAGCAATTAGAGCAAGAAGAAATTTATAGAATTAAGAAGGGAATGGATGAAATTAATAAACAAATTGTGAATTTACAAGAACAATTAAAAGAAAAGGAGAATAATCTTTAGCATACAAGCATGCATTATTTATACAGTTGTTAGTCGTAATTACATTAAAAATTGACGTACATATATAAGACTTTCTATACATTCTTCATTAGATTTAAATATACATTATTTTGAGATGTTCTCATCCTTCAATAGTTCATTTAGGAGTCAATGGTTGCCATGAATCAAGTGGTTTGACAGCTGGAGGAGCTGGACTATTGGATTCTTGTTTAGGCATACTAACACTAGTAGTGGGGGAAGGTTTGTTAACACCTGGAGAAGAACTATTCTCTTTACTTTGAGATTGAACACTACCATATCCTAATTTTGGTGATGATACAGATGAATTATTCTTTGGAGTCAATATTGAACTACCATCAAATCCTGGAGGTGGAGAGAATACTTTTGGTGCACGCGTTATTGGTGTTTGAACAGATTCTGTAACTGGTGGTGGTGATGGTCTTATATTTTGTTGTGCAACAGGTGGTGTAGTTATTACAGGACCATTAGTTGATAACGGATTAAATGATGAAGGTGGTGGTGGACGTAATATTGGTCTTCCTGTCGTCTTAATTGGTAGGTTAGTATTCGAAGATGATAAGACATTTGCCGTTTGTGAAATGTTCTTATCACTATTAACCCTCTTTGGTTGTAACAAAGAATTAGAAAAGGATGATGATCCCAATGACGATGCAGAAGATGAGGAACGACCTAATTTACCAGCCATTAATGGATCTAATGAGGTTCTGGGATTCAAAATTTCATTATCTGTATCATGTGTTATATCTAATAAACTGACACCAGCTGATGATGTGCTCTTTGAGGATATACTTTCAGTACCATCTTCCAATCCCAAATTAAGTAATTGAGAACTCATACTACTTGTTTCATTTGGATGTAATTCTTTATATTTTTCAAACAATGTTTGGGTCAATTCAAGTTTCTTCCCCTCATCAATATGTTTTACTTTAGCCTTATAAGCACCAAACACTGGTTTATGATCACTAATTAGTAAGGGGACATCTGAATAAGCTAATGCTTGAATATTTTGTCCCTTAAACACAATTCTATCTGTCCAAGATGGTGTTCTTGCCTTCTCTGAAGTATCATAACGATCAGTACCATTATCAAATTTATATGTGGGTCTAAATTTAATCTCTGGTTCAGTAAATCCCTTAAACATTCTACCACCTTTCATTTCTTGAATTAATTGATCATAATGTAATAATCTACCCAAGAACCCATCAGTCTTGTTATTTAATTCTCTTCTAACATCATCATTTGGAAGATTTAATCTATAATTTGTATCACCTAACCAAAAGATAGAATCATGATTGGCAATAGTATTAGATCTTGTAAATAATATCCCTCTTTGAATATTGTCATAATCACTTCTACGATCCTCAGTATTATTTACACCAGCAGCTAGATGCATATTGACAAAACAGAATGAAGTTTCATCAAATTTGAAGCGAATGGCTACAGCACCTTTATTACCAGCCATACCACCAAACCCAGTCTTCTTACTTGCACCTTCCACTTGTTTCACATATTTAGACTTATCAGATTTAACGAAAAATACAATCAACATTGATGACACCTGTTCCACTCTCAATAAGATATATTTCTCATTGTATTGATTTAAACAATCACTTACCATATTTTCCCAAAACGATCCTTTACTATAATCTGCATTCAAGATGGAACCAGCAGTCAATTCAATTACTTCTTGTAAACCCAAGACAACAATATCTGGTTTAAATTTATCACCAATTGGATATAACCATTTAGATAAATCAACACGTCTTGTATTACCATTAACGTTAAAAGTACCCACAAAAATATTCATCACCGAGTATGAAGTAAATTGTTCAGAAAGTTTGGTCAATTCTGCAGTCACATATTCATTAATTGGATCGTATAATTGCACAGCAATTTGATGTGGTAATCTACCTAATAAAGAATCAATATTTTGTTGTTTCCCCTTATCCATAAAATTATTGATATACATTCTACTCACAGATTTTGTAGCATCAGAAAGGGCACCCGCTAGTGACATCTTACCCTTTCTAGAGAATGACGATTTTAATGCATTAGTACCCGTGTAAATTTGAGATATCATATCACCATGATCAGCCCATAGAGTGTTATGTTTTGTGACAAAATCATCATCATCAATATAAGTGTTGTTAGTTATGAAGTTAAAATCTTGTAGGAAACATTTAAATGCAGCTAAAGATATCACTTGTTGAACTAAATTAGTTCTATCTAAACAATCCAAACAATTTGTTCTAAACACACCATGTTGTTCAGATAAAACTTTCTTTTCTTTCACATCATAGGCAAAATATCCCTCGGTGAGTAATGCATCAAGAATCTTTGGAATCAATCTAGACACGGCAGAAAACCCTTCTTGTGAAGTTTCTCTGTGGAAATCAAACGGAGTATAATAAACATCTTCATTTAAATGAATCCTTTTAGATCTTGTTATATGATCCTTATATCTTTGTGATAATTCAATTTCAGATGATTTAGTAGATAAAAGATTAACCACATGAACGGGGCCATATTTATCAATAATCTTACGGAAATGTTTATCGAACACAGGTTGTGTTGCCTCAATGGATCTAGTAATTTGAACTTTTGGGTTTAACAATGAGGTATCTTGTTCCCAGAAAACAGGTATACTACCTCTAATTTGAGTAAAAGAATAACAATAATCATTAGAATACATGATAAATTCAGTCTCGACAAAATTTGCAACATTGCTATCATCATCAACACCACGAGCATTATATCTTGTACCTGCTCTTTTCCAACTTTGTTTACAAATAACGGTCAATGCGACTTTAGTCTTCTTCACATGTGTAGTAAATGTCTCTGCAAATCCTCTAATAACAGTAGTTAAAAACCCTTGGTCATCCAAGATTTGCTTTGCATGAGTATCTAATCTATCTCTATAGGTAATAATCTCTTGCATTAAGAAGGAATTCCACATATATTCCTCTTCATAATTATCAGAACTTAATGAGTGAGCACCTAACCCTCTATGTTGTAAAGTAGAAGTCAAATCAAAATCAGAACTATAATAGAAAGATCCACTAGACAATAATTTCTTCAAATCAAAGCATGGATGTTTTGGTAACAGAGTACTATTCCCCTGTTGTTGATCATAGCTACTTGAGTTGGAATCATTTGGATCAGATAAAATTGGATACCCAGAAGAATCTAATTCTAAGAAATCCCAAGTTGGGTCATTTAAACAAAAGAAGTCGACGGAATAAATCTTATTAACACTTTCCTTTGGAATTGGTGCAGCAACTTTAGATTTACCAGTAATGGCACCGATAAAGATTAACCCGTCCACTTCAATAAGACCAATGAACCCATGTATTTCTCTATCGGATAAATCATCAAATTGATTAGAATTGATGGCATTCTTATGAACTAATTCAATAGCACAGTATGGTTTCTTACTAGATTTCTTTGACGTTTCATTATTGACAGCTTTAAAGATCAAAGCGTAAGATTTTGACACAATAGCAATTCTCCTCTCTGGTTTGTCTGCTATAAGAATCTGCATCTTTGGAGCTTCTTACCCAGGTCGAATATGTTGAGATCTCACTTGACAGAACACTATTGCTATTCTTTCCAATCTTCGCAAACAGTAATTTCAAGATCGTCATATTATAATTTTTTGAATTTCATATTTTTGCGGTTGTTACTTTTTGTGTGGTGAAAAATTGTGTCACAGAAACAAAGCTACTATGACAAAGTAGTGGTAGTTGGTAGCAGCAGTTCTTTTGGAAGTGAAAGGTAAATAAATAATGTACGAATAAATAAATAACTATATATATATATATATAAATATGTGTTTGTTTGTATAGGGTTTATTAATTATTAGTTTGGTAATTTAATGTCACCCTTGTGGATGATATTATTGACAGTAGAGAAGATAGCTTGTACAGAGGAATCACCCACATCTTCCGACACACCAACACCCCAACTGTAAGCCTTTTCATTATCTTCTGGACGTCTGTAACGAAGTTGAATGTAAGAAGCAGCTTGTGTGGAGGACCCAGAACCTAAAGAATGTTCAGAGTAGTTTTCCACACTGAAATGGACTTTAAATAAATTAGATAATGCGTCCACTAAGGAGGAAATTGGACCATTACCTTTACCAGAGATCGGAACCACTTTATCATTCAATTCTACTTGACCAGTAAGGATTCTTTGTTCTGCATCAATTTTCTTAACGCCATAATCCAATAATGAGATATATCTATGTTTTTCATTATTATAATTATAAGTCTCTTTAAACAAATCTGTAATTTGTGTAGCTTGTAATTCATGTCCCGTAACATCAGCTTTATCCTGGACAATAGTCGAGAATTCAATTTGCATAATTCTTGGCAAATCAAGGCCTAAAGATCTTAAAACAATCCATGCAGCACCACCTTTACCAGATTGAGAATTGACTCTAATAACAGCTTCATAATCTCTACCAACATCCTTTGGATCTAATGGTAAATATGGGATTCTCCAATGATGATCGCCATCACGTCTTTTCTTTTCTTGTAATGCAAAACCTTTCTTTATTGCATCTTGATGAGATCCAGAAAATGCACAAAATACTAAATCACCACCGTATGGAGCTCTTTGTGGAATTGGAATCTTATTACAACGTTCCACGACTTCCATAATAGATTTAATGTTAGAGAAATCAAGATTTGGTGCCACACCTTGAGTATACATATTTAATGCTAGTGTGACTAAATCCACATTCCCAGTACGTTCCCCATTACCAAAGATACAACCTTCCACACGATCAGCACCAGCCATTAAAGCTAATTCAGTAGCTGCGACAGAACAACCTCTATCATTATGTGTATGTGTGGAGATGCAAACTTTATTTCTATCTTTAATATGTGTAGCAAAATATTCAATTTGATCAGCATAAACGTTTGGAGTAGAGACTTCGACAGTAGCAGGTAAATTGAATATAATTGGATTATCCTCAGTGGGTTCCCATGCATCCATTACAGCATTACAAATCTTAACAGAAAAGTCAACAGGTGTATCACTAAAACATTCAGGAGAAAATTCATATGACCAAAGTGTATCTTGTTGATTTGGATCATCTTTAGTCATACTTCTTACCAATTTAGTAGTCTCGACCGCCTTTGTCAAGGCGTCTTCTTGTGACATTTGAAATACAATTTCTCTAAACATATCACTTGTTGCTAAATATGTATGCACTGTGGCACGTTTAGCACCCTTTAATGCTTCAATGGTTCTTTCGATCAGATGGGGTCTAGATTGTACCAAGGCTTGAATAGTCACATCATCGGGAGCATTCTCTACTGCATATCTAGTAAATTCAAAATCAGTTAACGAGGCAGAGGGAAATGCAACTTCAATCTCTTTAAACCCGATCTCAATCAATTTATGGAAATATTCCTTCTTTTGAGTTAAATTCATGGGATCCGGTAAAGATTGATTCCCATCTCTAAGATCTGTAGAAAGCCATCTTGGAGCCTTGGTGATTCTTTTATCTGGCCATGTTCTATTAGGTAAATCCACTTTAATAAATGGTTTATATTTAGTTGATGGAGTCTTTAACATATTTGTATAGGACATGACGTATTTCGGTATGTTACGTTTTGTAGAAGTATGAGCAAACCGTATCATTGACCCACCAAACATTTGATTCCACATTTTCTCCACTATTTATATGCGGGTATTACACCTATATATAAGAGTTACAGAATCTATCGATGACACACACTATAATAATAAATGACTGTTCAAAATAGAAAGGAAGTATACTTCCTATCACAAAATAAAATAAAAAGGGGAGAAAACGAGTGACAGCGGTAGTTATCTTCCCTTATACCAGCAACAACACACCATTCCAAGAACCAACAACCAACCATTGGACAGAAACAAAACTGGTATTAATTTCATTAAATATTAAGAGAACTTTGACATCAAAGAACGGAAAAAGCCGTATGTGACAGCATCATTCGACACGACCACACAATAACTAAAGCTGACTCATAACGTAACAAGAATGACACATAGCCAATGTTTTAGAGTGTATAATGATATTAATTTAATAGAGTTAAATAGAAATAATGTATGTACATTAAATAATTTAAATATGCAAATATGATAATAATGTATGTTAATATCAGTCTCTAAAGAAAAAGGACCAAAAAAAAAAATAAGAACACGATTTGTGATAAAATGCTAAAAAATATGCAGATGGGGGGGTAAAAATAATTATTATAATTTGCAGAAGATGGTGGGTGATAAATTCTATAAACCATCTCTGTCATATTATAACATACTCTTGTTAACTGAACCATGGAAAAGAAAGTAAAAGGTCAAAAAAAAAATGCTATATTTGAATTGTCTTCTTGAATTTATTAAACAATTTCCTACTCTTTAGGAATATTGAAGAATTTGAATCATGCTGAGTTGTACTTGTATTTGTTGTAGAATGTTTGGTATTATTAGATGCAGTTTGAAAAGATTTATTTGTGGATCTCTTATTTAGTTGACGCTGTCTTTTGGCTAATTTTGCTTGTTCTTCTTGTTTTGATCTTTCTAATTCAATAGCTGCAAGTTCTAAAGCTTGTTCTTTTTCTAATTCAAGTTTTCTTCTTTCCCATTCTTCGGGTTCAACTTGTTGAATATATTGAATAAATCTTGAATAAGCATCCAATAATAATCCCAAGATATGTTGAATAGCTTGTATGATGAAAACTTGTCTTGGTGGAGTTCCTTGTTTATGACAATCATCAAATAATTCTCTAATATATTGTGGTAAATTACATTCTTTTGGTGAATCCACTTTGATGAAAATATTATAAATTTGATCATCCCATAACTCCAAATCAAAGTTTGAATAATTTTTCGAAGAGATTGACGAAATAGTAGATGATCTTAAAGATTTTTTATCATCATTTAATAAGAATTGTCTAGTCATTATAAAGAATTCTAAATTTTCTTCACAGTGAGTTCTAACTAAAAAATTATTAAATTCTTTTAATGTATAAGGATACGTATTTATAAGTTTCCCATTATTGTCTGTTGTTATTGTACAATTATCATTAATTTCCACTAATTTTTTATTTTCATTTATTTGTTGCATATTAGTGACTGATGAAGAATGACTATTATTATTAGTATTATTTGCACCGATATAATTTAATTCAGATAAAATATCATATAGATTTGGCATTGTACCCATGGTTAGAGGGCATAAGGTAGTTTGTAAATGATGTGAAGTTAAAAATATAAATTCTTTGATATACTTGATCTGAGAACGGCTTGGTCAAAAGGGAAAAAGAAAAAGTGACAGAAACAAAAAATTGTTGTTGCAATAGAAACCAAGATGCTTTTATAAAAAGATTATCAAATATTTTTTTTTTTTTTGAGATGAGGACGCAAAAAGAAAAGAAAAAATTTTTCCCGTTTATTTGAGATTGTTGTTGTTGCTGCATGTACAGAAATTCTGTGTAACTGAAAAAAAAATTTTCACTCGTTTCAAAACGGTACTAAAAGAGAAAAAGTGAGAAAAAAAAGATGGACCCTTTTAAGATAAGAGCCGGAAAAACTGTGTACAGATTAAAGGTAACAATAGGATATATTACTAAAACAATGCGGCAAAAGAAGTCAGATTAGCGAAACAATACGAAGAAGTGAATTTTGATGTACAAGATCTGATTATATAACAATAGAGCGTATCAACACAATGGAAAGCCTGAAAATAGGGTTGTGTGTTTTTCCCAAACCGGGAACGGCCGAATTATTCCCTCAAAAAGCTGCTTCTAGAAGTTAAGAATTTTGTTAAATAACGTAAAGAACTCCTCTTTTGTCTTCGGAAAAATTTGTGTCTTTTTTCTTTTTCTTTTTGTAAAGAAGCCGTGTGGCGTTTCTGTTGTTGTTTTTCCCAAAGAGGCGATTGTTGGAGAAGAAGTCTAGACAGTTTTTTCCGAACTTCTTTTGTCTTTGGGTGGCTGATCCTATTGTTCTCTTTTCTTTTTTGGGCGATGCTGTCACAATTTGTTGTGTTTGTTTTGTTTTAACTCTGGTTTTTTCACTTCGGTCGTGGGGAGTGATTTGTGCTGTTGCCTTCCTCGTTGGAAATATAATAAGAGAATGGTGATTTACTTGCACGCTGAGGATGATCATTCACCTCGTGTTGGAAGGACAATAAACGTGGCAGTATTTTGATAAAGAATGCACCTGATAAGTAAACGTGATACCGATGACATAATTTGAATTTGTGTATATTTATATATTATAGAAGTGATATTTCATAAGGAAGAAGAATGAGGAGATGAAATGAGATAAAGTATTTACTCATCGGGATACGGCTTTCTGAAGAATCCACGATTATTATTTTTAGATTTCGTTTTCTGTTCTTCCAAATCGAATTCTTGTTCCATTTCAAATACACTATTTCGATTCTTATTGTCTTCTGAATAATAATATTTATTATTATTATTATCATAACCTTGTACATTATTATAATAACCTTGTTCAATTGGTTGATATACCACATTTGGTGGTTGATTATACGTCATTGCAGGTGTGGGTTGATAATATTGTTGAGTATTATTATTATTACTTCTATTACTATCATTACAAGTACAACACCAACATATAAATCCACTAATTCCAGTCACACCTTGTCTAATACATGTTAATAATCCACCAATCAACCATAATCCAACTACACATGCAAGACATATACCAACTATGGCAATAATTTTACATGGTTTATCTGCCATACATGAATTCCAATTTTTAAAACTTTTAGCTGTAGTTTTAACATCATCTGTAAACCCACGTTCAAATAACATCATTCTTGGGGTAGCGTATTAATATATATGTGGTGTGGTGTGCCTGTCTTTGTCTTTTTAACTGTGGAAGTCATCCAAATATCCACTATTTATATATACATGATCTTTGCAAGTTTCTCGACCATAATAAAAAAAATTGAAAAAAAATAGTACGAAAATGGAAAAAGGACAAAAAAGATTACTACAAAATTATAAAACATAAAAAGAAATTAAAATATACTGTCTTTACTTACATCACCACACAACATCCACCACCACTACTACTACCACTACCACTACTTGTGTTTGCATTTGTTGTAGCGTTTGATTTAGCTTGTGGTTTATTGGTAGCAGTAGTAGTTCTCTTGGATGATTTCTTTGATGTAGTAGTGGTGGTAGCACCCGCTACACCACTAACGTTTGTATTTTGATTATCATCTCTTACTATCCCTTGATTTGGTATTTGTGTTGTATTAACCATATCAATATTATTTGTTTGTATTTTCTTTTCTACACCTTCATTATTATTATCAATTTTTTGTATATTACCTGAATCAACAGTATGATTAGTCTTTGTCTTTTGTACTTGTTCTTCATTTTCATTATTATTATTTGTGTTATTGTGTGGATTATAATCACCTCCATTATCTCTTACAACTCTCGCCAATGTATAAAACGCCTCTTCAACATTAATTGCTTGTTTTGCCGAAGTTTCCATAAAGGGAGAATTTAATTGTTTAGCCAAATTCATCCCATCTTCATAAGAAACTTGTCTTTCATCTTCTAAATCTGACTTATTCCCCACAATCATAATAGGTACATAATCACTATCTTTCACTCTTTGAATTTGTTGATAATAAGTCATTAATTCTTCAAAACTTGTCTCTGAAGTAATTGAATAAACCAAAAGAAACCCTTCCCCCGTACGCATATATTGTTCTCTCATTGCCGAGTATTCTTCTTGCCCCGCGGTATCCAAGATATCTAACACTTGAACTTCATTATCAATAACAACTTGTTTTCTATATGAATCTTCAATAGTGGGATCATATTCATCCACAAAATGGGAATGGATTAATTGAATAGTTAAAGCAGATTTACCAACACCACCACCACCAACAACAACTAATTTTAATTCTTTAATACCTGATTTGTCTGGCATATTCTGTACTTGGTTCTATTTTTTATCCACAAAGTTTCAAGAGGGAGGGGTAGTTAATCATCTACAAACGAACTACAAACAAACTTTAAAGATAAAAATTTTAATTAGAACCGGGGGGCCAGATAGCAGTGAAAAAAAAAAAAACTTTAACGGACCGCTTTTTAACAGCGGGGAGAAACCGCCTGATTTTTTGAAAAAAGAAAAAATGGGGTCACGTGTAATAGGGCTCAAAAAGTTAGGGTTTGCTTTTTGGTTACAGTTAGGGTTTGATTAAAAAATAGTTAGGGTTCTGCACTTCCCCGGCGGTCCGGGAGCGGAGATTGAATGCCTGTTCCGCGGTCATGCGTTTTGGGTCCGTTTAATGCAAGAAAGGTGATATATAAGGTTTGTTTACACTCATCGAGAAGAGATCTCTGTTCAATTGATGTAGATCCCAAGGACGGTAAGGCCCCAAATGTCAGACACATCGTTAAGTGAATCCACTTTACTCAAAGAAGAGTCCCATTCTTTAAACTCTACTCCGGTGACTCCTCCACCACCATCGGCTATAAGAGAAAATATTAAATCATTAATTGCAGGTGGTGTTGGTGGTGTATGTGCTGTGTTGACTGGTCACCCATTCGATTTGATTAAAGTTAGATGTCAAAATGGGATGGCTACAGGTACATCGGATGCAATTAAATCAATCTTAAAAGATGCAAAATTACAAAAAAATGGTCCATTTTTCATCAATTCTGTGAAGGGGTTTTATAAAGGTGTTATACCACCATTATTAGGTGTGACACCAATCTTTGCTGTATCATTTTGGGGGTATGATGTCGGGAAAAAGATTGTCTCTTGGAAGAATGAAGAAAATGTCCCATTGACAATGAATCAAATGGCCTTAGCAGGGTTCATTAGTGCCATCCCAACAACATTAGTCACTGCTCCAACTGAACGTATTAAAGTGGTCTTGCAAACTTCCACTGAAGGCTCATTTATTTCATCAGCTAAGCAAATTGTGAAAACTGGTGGTATATCATCATTATTTAAAGGGTCCCTGGCCACATTAGCAAGAGATGGTCCCGGTAGTGCCCTTTATTTTGCCTCATATGAAATTTCCAAAAAATATTTAAATGCCATTAATCCAACTACTAACCAAGATGAAATTAATATCTTAAATGTTTGTACTGCCGGTGGTATTGCTGGTATGTCCATGTGGTTAGCTGTCTTCCCCATTGATACAATAAAGACAAAATTACAAGCTTCCTCTACGGGTTCACAATCAATGATATCTGCCACAAGAGACATTTATGTGACAAGAGGTGGTATAAAGGGGTTTTTCCCTGGGTTAGGACCAGCATTATTAAGATCATTCCCTGCTAATGCTGCTACATTCCTTGGTGTAGAATTGACACATTCTTTATTTAAAAAATATAATATATAAAAAATTGTATATATAGTATAAACATAAAAAGGGTTCAAACTTTTGCATTAACGTGATTTTGCCAACCTTTTGGTTTTGTCATGTCATTAACAGTGAAAAATTTATTTGTACATGAATAACCATTCCAAGTAAAATCTAATGCAGGATTGCAGTCACATTTAGCACCTAATCTAACTTTATCATCAATATTACATGAATAAAATGGTGCATGGAAATAACCCACATCTTCAAAGAAATGAATTTCATCACGTTCTAAAAACAAAGCAGCAGCAATGGAATGAACAGGAGCATCCCCCCATCTTTCATAAAAGAATCCACCAGCATGATCTAAATAATCAAAATATGCACTATATGCTGGTCCTCTCCAAAAATCTAATGATGCAATTTCAAAATTTGACCAAAAATGACATAAATTATAAGAAAGACCATTATCATCACTAATAAAATCTAACATATTATTCTTTGGTAAGAATTCAGGATGTTTACTCATAAATTCACGTGTAGTTTCCCATAATGTTGGAATAGTAGCTAAATATTCATGAATAGAGATAGTAAACCCATATTTTTTACCATTATCTTGCATAAATTTAAATAAATCGTAATCAATATCACAAGTTAATTTAATACCTGGTTCCACTCTCCAATACCAATCATATTCATCCATTAATGGATGTCTATAAAAGAAACCCGATTCAAAACGACACATATGTCTGTATGAGATTGAATCACCATAAATAATTTGTTTTTCTCTCATTTCTTGTCTCACTTTAGCAGCTTTATCTTGATCAATCCATTCAGGGAAGGACCAATGTTCTTTGGGGATCAACCCATATTTAGTCTTCCCACTAATTAAGGCAGTAGTAACTTCTTTAAATTCATCAGTAAATTCTTCATCATTTAAGAAAACCCAATCATATTGAAACTTATGATTGAATCTATCTTCAACAGTTTTAATAGCAGGTAATAATTCATACAAGTCAGAATTACGTGCTAATGTAACAAAAGTAGCCTTCACTTTCTCACCTTTATATGGAGTGAAAGAGACTTTATTTCTTATATTCCCCTCTGCATCGGTAATTATTTCAACATTCTGTTGCATGGATGCCTTACCATTGCTACTAGTTGATGTTGAGCCATTATATAACATAAATAAAGAGAATAAAATGACTAGAATTAAACCAATTCGTTTATACAACTTTTGTTGTTGTAAATTGGTACTTCTAGCACTCAATTTAGCCATCTTGAGATACTGTGCTGGTGGAGTGGATAAGAATGGATCACAAGCAAAGAATGTATGGAAATAAACAAGTTAAATACAAAAGCTGCCTCGAGGAACCCGTTGAGAAAGTTTCAAAACATTCTTTGCAAACGGTAAAATTCGATGTTTTTCAACTGTCGTTGAAGGAAAATCACTGTGAGATTTGCAATGTGAAGAAAGTAGGCGGTGTAGGGATATTGTACCATGTATGTTGTGTACAGACGGGTTATGTAGGGCTCTAATATGTCGTGAGCAGTCTACAGCAGTGTGGATGGACTATGTAATATAAGATATGTATGGTGTAAATACAGTGTGTTCACTATAAACACAACCGGGTTACCCGGGTTTCCCTGCCATTGGCGCCTAAAACGAAATCTTGAAAAAATTTAGACTTCGACTTTAAAATTCCAGTGCTTTGAGATGACTTGTTTAGCCTTTGGAAACAGACGAAAGTAACCGTACAAAATGTCCATGAATGAATCCCTGGTGGCCTCGTCACCAATGGTTCCATCCATACAACCAACAAAGAAGAGATCCATCTCTTCCTCCCTTCTAAACTTCTTTAACAAGATTAAAACAAGTAATAATGAAACACACAAGGAAGATGAACAATATACAAATACACAAGCAAGAAAGAAAAAGAAATTAGGGTATCCTGAACCTTCAAATTTTAATATGCAATCGACACAAGGGGATGAAGCTCTTATACTCTATGAAAATGATGGTGATGGTGACTCGTTGAGACCACCAATTTTACCTATTTTACCTGTACAAAGATTAAAATTATTAAGACAGAGACAAATGGCAAGGTTATATAGTGAATCAAGATTGTTGTCACAGTCTTCACCGGCACCACCGGCACCACTTCCACCCACGTTATCCCTTCCACCAACACAAGATTTTGATCAAAGTGTGATTATACATAAATCCAGTACTCCATCTCCAATGAAGAAGAATTCATCTCTTATAAATGAACTTGTCCTAGACTCAAATAATAATATCATATCCAAAGATAAATCATTCCACCTACTCTCCAAAAGACCCCAAAAGAAGAAACAACAAATTAATGGAACTAAATGGTCTGGTAATTTTGAATATGATTTATCGGAATATGATATAAAACCATCAATTAAAGATAATGATGATTTTAAGACTTTATCTGAATCACCAAAGTTGTCAATTTCCAATATTGTAGAATCGAAAAAATTATCACAAAATAAATTAAATCTTTTAATTAATGGTTCCAAACAGGACATACCGACAAAAGATAATACTATGGTGACAAAACAAGCTACTCCTAAAATTGTCCCCACCACTACCATTACCACTACTGAACCTGTACAAAATGAAAAGAAATTAAATATTATGGTTCCTACCATGGGATTCGATTTTATTAAAGATAATGAAACTCCATCTAAAAAGATGACATTATCTGTAAATAATAATACTGAAGATGAAAACAATACTACAAAGAAACCATTATTATTTTCTATCAATCCAACTAAAAAAGATGAACCGGCAAACGCACCAAAATTATCATTTACTACTAGTGAGCCGGCAGTAGATGGGAGTGTATCTATTGACATGACAAAGAATATTAATAAACCAACTTTTACATTTGGTTCAGCTACCGAAAAGAAGGAAACAACTACTCCATCATTTTCCTTTGGGACAACTAAGAAAGATGTTATAGTACCACGTGATAAACCATCATTCTCATTTACCACTGCAACAACAAAACCAACTGATACAGAACCAGAAATTATTACCAAGAAACCTACTTTTTCATTTGGTACTACGAAATCAACTGAAAAGGATGAAAATGAAGATGAAGATGAACCACGTAGAAAGAAACCAACTATTTCATTCAATAATACGGAAACGACAAAACCTTCAACTGAAACTAAAGCAACATTTAGTTTTGGTTCAACCGCCACTGAAAAGAAAGTTGAGGAAGAGAAGAAGACACCAAGTTTTTCCTTTGGATTACCAAAACCATCAGAAGAGAAAAAAGTACCGACATTTTCATTTGGTTCTTCTGTACCTGCTGCTACTACCATTGAAGATAATAAGAAACCAAGTTTCACATTTGGTACTTCAACCACCACCACGACAACAACAACAAGTGATGAACCACCAACTAAAAAACCTGCATTGTTCTCCTTTGATAAGAAACCTGCCGCTGAGACAACTGACTCTACTAAACCAAGTTTTTCATTTGGAGTCAAACCTACTACTAGTACAGAAACCACTAGTGAAACCACTAAACCATTATTTTCATTTAATAAGAGTACGGAACCTACAAAGGACAAATCGACAACACCATCTTTTACATTTGGTGTGACACCTGCTGTTAATGCCGCTGATATTACAAAAGAAAAACCGATTAATCCATTATTAAGTAAACCATCCTTTGGTTTGGGTACTACCCCTAATAATAAACCTTCATTTTCTTTTACAAAATCCACAGAATCATCAGGTACACAATTAAATAAAGAAGCTAATTCATTAGGTGTTTCATTAACAAATCCATTATTATCAAATAACACTACAACTGCTCCTAAATTATTTTCTGGAGCTCCAACTGTGGTTAACCCTCCATCAGCAGCCTCATCAACAGGTGGGTTCAAGTTTACAAGGCAACAATCGACGGGTCCACAAAGTGGTAGTGTCACACCAGGTCCATCATTATTTGGTAATAATAATGCTTCAAGTATGAATGGATCAAATCAAGGATTTAATTTTGGATTTAATGCCCCTACCACCAATCCATTATTATCCAACACTAATAATAACACAATGCAACCTGGTGGTTCGGTGTTTTCTACAAATAATAATAGTGCTGGTGGAATGTTTAGTAAAAATACATCAAATCAGGCTGCTGGGGGGTTCAATTTTGGTCAACCACCACAAGTTAACACATTTCAACCATCAAGTCAAATTAACATTCATTTCAATCAAAATGCCACAGCAAATCCAATGGATATATTTTCTGGATCCAATAATAATAATAATAATGGGATGAATAGTATGAACACGATTAATAATGGTATGACACCACAACCGAATCAATTTACGCAAAGAAAGATTGCTCGTATGAGAGGATCTCGTCGTTGAAATCATCAACATATATAGAATTGACAAATATATATATATATATATATATATATAGTGTCTTCGAGACATTCCAAAAAAATTTAAAGATTTTTGATCTTCAAAAAAGTTTATGCTAGTTTGACATATACAGACACATGTAAGGATGAATAAAGTGATACAAGATATACACATCCCATCGTTCTTATTAGGGTTTGGATCCTGTGTATTATTATATTATTTAAAACCTGGATTGATATCAATATTTGGTGGGTTATTAAGTTTTTTCAAATTGGTTATTATATTTGGTATCATTGCAGCAGGTATAATATTTATTCTTAAGCCACAACAACAGGACCATGATGAGGTGAATACTGTTCCTGGTAAGATTCAAAGTGTTAAGAGTCAAGAGGCAAATACTGAATTAGGAGAATATAAATATTTCCCCATACCGATTACTAAATTTGAAACGGATGCACACAATCGTGAGCCATATGTACAAAGAGAGGATGATAATAAACATGATAAGACATTACGATATGAAAATTTTGTTAAGATGGCAAGTAAATAGAGGTGAAAATATTGTTTAATACATATATTTTTTTTTTTAAAAGTTTATTATATAATTAATATTATTACCTATAATTTTATTTAATGAGTTTCGGATGGGATTTCGAAAACAATTTGTTTACCGGTTAATTTATTGTAAACGGATTGGAAAGATTCTAATTTATAATCGATTTGTTGAATATCCTTTGAATCCAATAAAATTTTTTGAATCTTGTTACCACCGACTAAATATCTTACTCTCTTGCCGACAATTTCGGTTGGATAGACCATATCTTCTAAGATCTTGTCATGGACCGCGGTCAAAGTTCTTGATCTTGGTCTCTTTTGTTGTTGTCTGGAACCTCTTGATGGTTTTGGTAAGATTCTTCTTTCAGCCAAGAAGATAATATGACGATCTTGAAATTTTTTCTCTAATTCACGAGTTAATTTGGTTTGAACTTTATGGAACCCGGTTAAAGATGGAACTGGAACGAAAATGACTAAAGCTTTCTTACCACCTGCAACATCAATCTATAAACACAAATATTAAAATAAATTAAATGTTAGTAAAAACAGAACTGTTTTTTTTTGTTATAATGGGGTATGAGAGAGTGATATCCTGAAGTATGTTGTAGAAGAGGGGGGGGG
>PPOL03000103.1:0-31332 GCA_003708905.3 Monosporozyma siamensis | reverse complement strand
AGCAGAAGTGGTGGTTTCAGCAGCCTTGGTAGAAGTAGCAGCAGCAGAAGTGGTGGTTTCAGCAGCCTTGGTAGAAGTAGCAGCAGCAGAAGTGGTGGTTTCAGCGGCAGCGGTAGAAGTGGCAGCAGCCTTGGTAGAAGTGGCAGCGGCTTGAGTGGAGGTAGCAGCAGCCTTAGTAGAAGTAGCAGCAGCGGCAGAGGTAGTAGCAGCAGAGTCACCAATTGGAACACCAGCAGCTTCTAACTTTGGAGCTAATCTGGAAGAGTACCAAGATAACTTGGTGACGAAAGCAGAAACACCGGCCATGTCGACGTTAGTGTATTCGGAAGTGTAAGAAGTGTCATCTGGGTTAACAGCGACTTCTTCACCAATGTCCATTAAACCGGCTGGTAAGTTTTCGTAAGTGATACCAGAGGAAGCGTCAGAGACTAAAGCAATGTATTCATTGATGTTAGCACCGACATCAGCAAAGATGATATCTAATTGTTTGTCTTGGTCAGCAGTTAAAGCGGAAGCGGAAGCAGCAGCGGCTAAGATAATGGCAGTCTTGGAGTTCATTATTTGTATTATAAAAAAAGCGAGTGTAGGGATTTGGTTTGTTCTAATTGATAGGTAGAAAGAAGAGAAGAGTAATAAGAAGAAGAGAGTGGAATGTAAATTAACAAGAATTTATCCATCCATTTATATATGAAAAAAAAAAAATTGAAAAGAGAGGCATAAAGAATCTGCATCTTTTAACACTAACACTAATAATATTCTGGGGAGGGAGGCGAAGACGAAAGGTTCTAAAAGAGACAGTCGCGAACGTTGGACGGGTGTGATAAATATAAAATGGTGTGTTATACGGGAAAGGATCTGCTAACAAACTTGGCAACAAACAGCTGGAATAAACAAACAAAACAAGCAGAGATCACGTTTTGGCAAGTTTCCCAAAACGGCTCGACCGGCGGACAATAATAACTTACAGGAGGACAATAATAAGATCCCAATTAATTAAGAACGTATAGTGGTTCCGGGTGTCCCAAAGAGGAAACCCGGGGGCTGGCCGTCGTTTATAGTGGGGACAATAGAATCTGCATTGTTTCAACAGATTTGTGTAAACGACACAAAGAGACCGCCCGTTCGTGTCGCGTTCGTTTATGGCGTTTCCCCTTTCGGACGCACCAAATTACCTCAGAAGACGGAAGCATTTCATAATGTGAAACAGCGCCGTGCCCCGTGATGTCCTTTTTTTTGCAACACTCGTTGTAACGAACAACTTGTGAAACAAGCAGCACAGAATATGACGTATAGTTGCTATTAAAGGAAGTTGTTTGTGGCAGCTTCAAGAGGTTAAGAATGTAGGGAGGCCATCGGGTAATCTCATAATAATAGTAACTGTTGCAGTGTAAAGAAATAAAATAGTTGTCGCAGTGGGATTATATACAAGAATCCCTTATTGAATTATTCTATGGTTAACAGCACTAGTTATCAACTTGAAAGAGGAGGAGTAGCTTGACATTGTAAACACTTTGTAGTATATTACCACAGTCAACAAGAAAAGTGGTTCTCATGTTAGTATGATAGGCCTTGTATAATGTACTAAAACAACTTTTTTATATTTTGTTTAAAACTCAACCCTTTCTTGAAGAAAATAATTTTAATTTTAATAAAAATCTACTGGCATTCTGGTAGGAATGGTAAAATTTTATACATAAAATAATACATGTTAACTAAATAAGACAAGACTTATCCCTCAACTCTTACCATACCTTCTAACACCTTCTTTTTCCATATATTATTTTATTTTACTACATCTCTCCTTATTATAACCGCGTCGCCCCTGTCTCTTTACTTGAAAGAGCACAAAATAAACCAAACTATTCACTCTTAATTTTTACCTTCTTAATTAATACCCCCATCTACAATCTCGCAGTCTTTTACTTCTTTTTAACTACTCCACTGTTCACATTCAATATGTGTCACTTTCTCAATCTTTCCTATAATAAAAAAAATCTCGGAAAGCCTCGTCTCATATTTTTTCTTCAAAAATTTAATGAAATTTTAAAATTAGACTCAATCAAGGTGCTAATTTAAACATTTATTATAACTATATCTTTCTCTTCCATACTAAGACTGAATAGGTATACGGAGTAAAGTCAATAACATCAAAACAACCAACAATGTATAATCCGTACCAGGGTCAACCCCAGAATACGGGTTATAACCAACCGAATCAAACTGGTTATTACCAACAACAACAACAACAACCTCAGTTACAACAAAATAATTATCAACAACAAATTCAACCTTCTTATGGGAACTTACCACAACAACAAAGTTATGGTATGAATCAACCTACCCAAAATTCTGTTTTACAAAATAATCAATTGGGTGGGTTACAAGGTCAATATCAACAACCACAATCATTGACTCAACCACAAATGACTCAACCACAAATGACTCAAACTCAAATGACTCAACCTTTACAACAACAAAGTACTGGTTATTATGCAAATATGCCAAATACTCAAAATTTACCAAATGTAACTACTACAAACTTACAATCTCAACCTCAATTACAACCACAAGGAACAAATTATTATCCAACTTTAACTCCATCTCAACCTGCTTTAACTCCATCTCAACCAACTTTACAACCACAACCAAGTTTAGCTCCATCTCAACCAACTTTACAACCACAATCAACAGGTCAATTACAACCTTTATTACCACAACAGACTGGGTTCTATGTACAACAATCTCAAGTTCCTTTAGAACCTTTAAAACCCACTGCCACTGGGTTTGTTAATTCATTCGCTAATAATGGCTTAAATAATGATGTTAAGATTCCAGCAATGAGATTATCTTTCATTACAGCTAATGATCAAGCTAAATTTGAAACTTTATTTAGATCTGTAGTTAAACCTGGTTCTAATACAATTACTGGTACTGATTGTAGAGCTATCTTATTGAAATCTGGTCTTCCACCTTCTCAATTAGCTAAGATTTGGGCTCTTTGTGATACTACTAAAGCTGGAGAATTATTATTTCCTGAATTTGCTTTAGCTATGCATCTTATCAATAATGTTCTTCAAGGTGATTCTATCCCATATGAATTGGAAACAAAGACTAAGAATGAAGTTAACAGTTTTATTGATGCCATTAATTTAAGTATTGCATCAAATACTACTACTAGTGCATCAAGAACTCCATTTGATGAAATGATTACTGCAGGAATTTCCACTTTACAACCACAACCAACGGGACTTATGCCATCTACTAGTTTTGGTATGCCTGCTCAAATTACTGGTGGTAATGGAATGATGACTCAAATCACTGGTGGTGGAATGATGCCACAAACAAGTTTCGGTATGCCTGCTCAATTGACTGGTGGTGCCATGATGCCACAAACAAGTTTCGGTATGCCTACACAATTGACTGGTGGTGCTCCTTTACAAGCACAAATTACTGGTGGTTTCCAACCTCAATTGAATCAAGCTCAAACCGGTAATATGATGATGCCTCAACTTTCTTTTGGTCAACAACAACCTCAACAAATGTTACAAGCTCAAGCTACTGGTTATTTACCACCTTCTAATTTCAACCCAACTATGCCATTAATAGCTCAAAAGACTGGGTTTGGTAATAATGAAATTTATTCTCAAGCTAATTTTGCCAATAAGATGACTACTGTGGATAATACAGATAATGATAGAATTACACCAGAAGAGAAATCTTTATTCTATAACATTTTCCAAACTTATGATACTCAAGGTAAAGGTTTATTAGATTCTCCTACTGCTGTTGAAATTTTTAGAAAATCAGGGTTAAATAGAGCTGATTTAGAACATATTTGGAATTTATGTGATATTAATAATAGTGGTCAACTAAATAAACAAGAATTCGCCTTAGGTATGCATTTAGTCTACAGAAAATTAAATGGGAATCCATTACCAAATAGATTACCACCAAGTTTAATCCCATCAAGTAATCAAATTTTGGATAACGTTAAGAATCAATTGAAAAATTCTGATAATACTATTAGAAGTCAATCTAAGATTAATGCATTGAATTTTAAGAATAATGATGAAGAGGATATGTTACCTACTTTCAGGAACCGTAGAAAGGTGTTCTCCACTAATAACACTACTCAAGAAAAGGAGCCTTCTCCACAAGTGCAACAAGAGGTTTCCACGTCTACTGAAGACGTTGAATCTAAGTACCCACCAATTGGGGAGACTCCAACGGAAACTAAGAAGATTCAACAACCCCAACCCCAACCCCAACCACAAGAACCAAGGGCTGCCCCAGAACCTGTTGCAACAAGTACCTCCGCTCAATCCACTTCCACTTTATCAGATGAATTGAAATTGATTGAGAGATTACAAAGTGAATTGAAGAATATGTTCCCTCCTACACTAAATTCATCTGTCTCCTCTGACTTAAAATATAGATGTGAAACTGTCTTTAGTAAGATTCCAACCCTGTTTGCCCAAATTAATGACGTAGAAAAGGAACTTACCAATGCAAAGATTAATTTGTTTAAAGCTAAAAACCCAAGTTCAGTTACTGGTACCGGTGCTAATGGTGAAATTACTGATAATGACAGAAAGAAGGCTAAGAGTAGAGCTTTATTAAGATCTAGAATGGCTGCTTTAACAGGTAAACAAACTGGATCAAATGATGAAGATCAATCTGCTAAATTTAGCGAAGAGATTGCTAGAATTAGAAAGGAGAGTGAATCAAATAAAGAAGTTATTGATGACGTGAAATCTTCTATTTGTGACATTTCGGCCTCGTTGAAATCTTTCTTAACTGGTAAACTTTTAGATAATGAACAATCCGCTTTTGAAAAATGGGAATTTGGTATTGGTTTAGAACCAGAGACTCAAAATTTTGTTCATCAATTGAATGTTAAATCTTTCACCAATGATTCTCCAAAAGCTGAAAATGCAGAACCATCAAGGTCTGAAGATAGAACTGCATACTTAAAGGAACAAGCTCAAAAGAGAATGAAAGAACGTTTAGCCAAATTTGGTTTAGATAACCGTAATGCTGATCGTACCCGTCGTTCAAGACGTGGTACCGTATCAGCTGAAGATGTTAGTACTACTAATCAAGAATCCCCATTTGTCCCTGAATCATCCCCAGTTCCAGTAAGTGGTACCCAAACTACCAAAGCACCACATCTTACTGCTAGTACTCCTGCCGTTACTCAAACTGAAGATGAAAGTGAAGATGAGGAAGAAAGAAAATTAAAGGAAGAATTGCAAAGATTGAAATTGAAGAAGAAGGCGGACAAGGAGAAAAGATTAGCAGAATTGCGTAAACAGCTAGCTGATGCTCAAGCTGAAGATTCTGATGAGGAGACTACTCCAGTAACTCAAACTCAAAACTCTAACCCAGTTGTAGCTCAACCTTCTTATACCAACCAATCTCAACAAGATTCTTTTATCCCACCACCACCAACTCTTCCATCTTCTCAAGGAACTGCATCACCTACCCCATCTGCAAGATCTACTCCAGCTTCTGCCAACAATCAACCTGTAACTACAGAAAGAAGAAATCCATTTTTCAAGCCTACTACTGCCGCATCAACATCCTCCTTTGATTCGAAGGCTGCCGAAGCTCAAAGAAGAATCCAAAGAGGTTTGAACGATACTGATGATGACGATAGTGATTGGTCAGATGATGATAATGATACTAACAAGAATGTTGAAATTAAAGAAACTGTTAATGTCCCAATGAATCAAACTCCAATTACAACTTCAAATGCTGAACCTGTTGCTTCACAGGCACCGGTCGGTAATGGTGCTACTACAATGTTGGCTCCACCACCTGCCCCTGTGGTTGAGAATGAGGTTGATAATGTTGCTCAACCTGTAGCAAGTGTACCAGAGACTTATACTCCTCCGGTACCTGTTGCTCCACCAGTGCCAAGTGTATCAGAGACATATACCCCACCTGTTCCTGTTGCTCCTCCAATACCAAGTGCACAAGACACTTACACCCCACCTGTTCCTGTAGCTCCACCAGTACCAAGTGTACCAGAGACGTACACCTCTACAGTACCTGTAGCTCCACCAGGGCCAAGTGTATTAGAGACATACACTCCACCTGTTCCTGTGGCTCCACCGATTCCAAGTGTACCAGAAACCACTGCCACTAGTACAATCCCACCAGTCCCAATGGCTCCATCAATCCCAACTGCTACTACTGATATGGTTCAACCATCTCATACACTTCCACCACCACCAACATTACCAGCCAATGTATTAGCCATGGATGATACTGATAATGGTAATTATGCTGAAGGTAATGAAGATGATGATGTCTTGTCAATTCCAGAATCTGTTGATTCTGAAACAGGTGCAGAATTCGAAGATGCTGCTACTTCTTCATCTACAAACGGTCCACCAGCTGGTATTCCACCTCCACCACCATTACCAAATATGTAAGATAAATTTATGTACTATTCATTTTTGTATATTTTTGTTTTAAATGATTAACCTTTTAAAAAAGTCCGAGATCTACATGCATTTAAGATTCAGGTTATTACGTAAAAGTTATATAAATAGGTTCTTTTACATTAATAGCTGCTGGTGGTTATTCATCTCAGCTATCACTTTACTTTCCAGCAAGTGTAAAACTGCTAAGAAACCAGCTGATCTCATCAAAGCAACCGAAAAACACGCTTAGCTGAACTTGTTACGGAATAGTAGGCAACGAAGGAAGTCAGAGAAGCATAACAGAATAATCGCAACTTTTTTAAATATGTAGAATAGCTACGTATGTTTTATATAGTTTTATATAAGTGATGGACTACAAAAGAATCTAGGCAGAGTAATTTAGACGGAAGATGTCGTTAAAGACGTAGTAAGAACCACCTTCTGGGATCAAATGGAAGACTTGAGAGAAACGTTGTGGATTTTGTTCTTCATCAATTAATAAATCACCAGTAATCATAACTAAGACATCACCACTTGGAGAAGCAGGTTGAGCGTCTAAAGTGGTGATTCTGTGAGAGACTCTTTGGAAAGGTAAAGAGACTAATTTTTCCACAATGGCTTTGGCACCTTGTAATTGAGTAGTTTCAAAAGTTAACATGGATTCATCTCTGTACAAGTTACCTAATTGGGTTCTGTCAGAATCGAATTGGTTGTAGTAGAATTCAGTGAATTGTTGGGCTAAGGCGTTGAAATCCATGGACATTTTGTGTTGTGTTATTTGGTGTTCCTGCTTCCAGTAATGACAGGTTCTTCCCACTAGTAGTGGCTCGAGGCTGTCTTTAAAGCTTCTTTTTGCGGGATCTTTGTGAAATTTTTCAGTCCGGGAGGGTAACAAAAACTGTTGATATTTTGGAATTTAGAATTTAAAGAAAAGGAAGGTTTGACGGCGGTTCCCTTTGACTTGCTGGGTAGTATTCAAAGGGAATCCAGTCCACTCGATTGATTAGTGTGGTTTACAGAGGAAATATTTAGTTTTACAGAAGGTTGCTTTACTTTTACTTTCTCTTAGTTTTTTGGCTATTTTTTTTTGAATAGAGATTAGGTCGATTCGTACATTTATATATTCCAACCATGAAGAGTGCTATTTCCCCCTTTAAGAGGAAGACTCACAGTAGGCAGTCGTCTCAGGATAGCAGCAATAACAAGAGCCACCGTACACGTCATTCTCATGGCTCAGAAGCCGCTCATAAGAGAACTATATCTGGTTCCAGTGTATCTAATACAGCTCATACAGGGTCAATACCACCTCCCGTATCTGGTAACACTCATAAGAGAACCACTTCAAGATCTTCGAACTCGTCTCAAAGTTCTAATCTTTTGGCAGAACAATATGATAGAGATAGAAGAGCCATTATTGGTTCCTGTTTTAGTAGACCAGATTCAAGAACAAATGTACCACCAAATAATTATATGACTCATGTAAGAATAATTGAAGATGCTAAATACCCAAGTTCAAGACCTAAAGCTGATTCTAAGTTGGAATTTAAGAAGAAAAGAGTCTTGATTTTGAGTTCTGTGGCTAATTCACCAAATAATATTCAAATACAAAAAGCTCGTGAAAATGCAGATGGGTCGTTCCAAATTGGTAGAACATGGGATTTAAAAGATTTGATTAGGATTGAAAAGGATACTGAAGTTCCAGAGGGGTTTATCTTAACCATTGGGAAGAAATATTATTGGGAAACTAATTCTCCAAAGGAAAGAACTGTGTTTATCAAGACTTTGGTGAAGATTTTCACTCAAGTGTTTGAAGGTCATGTTCCTGAATTGATCAATTGGGATCTAACTATGTTCTATTTGGATGAAAGAAGTTATGAAAGAGCAGTTATTCATCCTAAAAAAGTGGAAAAGCCAAGTTCGGTAGTACCCCAGGGAGCAACATTCCAACACCCATTTAAAAATCAACAGGTATCTCAGAATTCAAGTGTTTCACAAAATGTATCCACTTCCAATCATCCATCGAGATCACCTGTAAGAACCCATGATAATATTTCTCCAACTAGAACAACAAACTTGTCATCTCCTGAAAGAACCAGTAACAGTTATCCAGCAAATAGTAATCAAATACAAAATAAAACCAATTCATCCATTGAACCTGCAAAAGGTAATCGTTCATCTTTAAACAAGACACCATATGCTACTCATTCCACATTAAATGAAGTAAGTCGTAACTATACAAATACTCCATTGAAACTTCCTACAACAGATTTAGAACCTGAATCAGAATTGGTCCCATCTCCAAGAAATCCAAGACATAGTTATAGAAGGGATCAACAACATACACAGGACCATGAAATGCATCCTTATGAAACTACGAAGTTTGGGAAACGTGAAAGTAATGAACAATTTCATGAACCAAATGAATCATATCCAACACCGGGACAAGAAGAAGAACAAGAATATTTAAAACCTTCTCAATATGATAAAGTCGATTATAATGGTTATCAAAGCAATAATTATGGAAATAATCTCACGGAAACTACAACAAAGACATCATCGATGGAGGACCCACACAGTGTTAATGATAACCTTATGAATGATTTAAATACTATGTTAGGAGATACTAACGAACATCAACAACTAACAGAAACAATTGACTTGGCAAATGAACAACCTCAGGAAACACAATATGTAGAGGAACCTTCTTTCAATGATGTGAATGCAGCCTATGAACGTAGACAACATGAGTACCAAACTAATGATAATGAACCTAATTTCAATGAGCCTTATACTAGACAAACTAACTACGCTCAAGAACAGGAAGAAGAAGTGGAGGAACGCGAAGAAGAAACTCAACCTTATCAGTACGGTAATCAACAATTAAGTGAACCAGAAACTGCTCCATTAGAACAGTTTAGTGATGATGAGGATAATGAAAAGGTTCAATTCAGAGTGGTAAACGACAATAATTCAGATATTGATTTGAATCAAACTAGTGAAATGAATGATTTATCCTACGAACAAGGTGATGAAGTAAGATACAGTCAAACATTCGAACAAACCCCTTTATCGCCACATCAGTATCATGAAGTGACTACCATTCAAGAAGAAGATCACCCAAATTTACCTGATATGACGGATGAAAATATTAATACCCCTGCTACAGTTGCCGCTCAAAAGAGCAAGAAAATTGAAGTCACAGATGAAATATTATTGGAAGCTTTAACAGATGTCAATTGGGAAATTGATGATGATGCAGATCAATTACTTGCCAGACTTGATGCTAAGTTGGTTGAAACTGAATATACATTTAATCAAGATCTTTTAAATTTACAAGATATTGGTTCCTTCTTAAAACCTTATCAAGGAAATGTAGAACAAGAATGTTCGAAGATGAACCCAGCTTTCTCTTTATTTTTAATGGATTTGAACAATTTAGCTCAAGATATTGATTTTGTAGAAAGACAAGACAATGGGTTTCAAGTGGAAAGTGCAAATAAGAAACTTTTATGGACTACATTATCTGATTTATTGAATACAGTTTCTTTAGATGAAGCCACTTTGAAAGAACTTCTTAAATGTCCTATTAGAGAAAGAAATCTACCTTGGATGGAAACTCAATTAAGTTCTTTATCAAAAGCTCTTAAGGCCATTAATGGTGAAACTAATGATGAAGAAAACGATTTAAGAGACATGGAAGCTATGAAGAAAAGACATATTTACTACGAGAAGGTTACAGAATTGTTCTTAGCAAGGTTAGTTGATGAAACTGGCACATTATTCTCTGGTATTAAAATTGATGGTACCAATGAACAATTGGTAAGTACTTTACAAAGATTACTAGTCTATGCTCCCTTGGTATCATTCTGTAAAGAAATATCTACAGACTCCTTCAACGTTATTGTAGAAAATTGGAATAAAAACATTCAGGTAGTTTATAATAAGTTATGGTCCAAAAAATTTAAACAAATTAGCCATGATTTGCAAATCACTCTAGTTCCAGAGAAAGGTATATCACAACAAGGTAATCTTAAATCATTATTGAATCAATGGCAACATTTTAAACAAACAAGAGAAGTCTCCTTTGGTGATCCAGCTTATTTAACATTTCTTTCCGAAATGGTGGAAACTTTAAACTTCATTCAACAACATTGTATTATTTATCAAAATTTTGTTAATGCATTCTTCCATATTAAATCAGATATGTCCTTTTCTGATTACGTTGCCAAATATAGTGATCCAAGTACAAGAGTTGTTTCATTAGATCAAATTGCTCGTATCGACTCGGATAGAGAATCTGCCTCTATCAGTATGAATATGGTCGCTAAAATATTCCAACCTATAATTTCTGAATTTAGTTCCTTTTTGAATGATTTATCGAAGAGTAATTTAAGTATACAACCTTCATTAATGTTTACTTTAGAGGAGAAAATTAAAACTTTAGAATCATCAAATCAAGAATTTCTTTTCACTGCATTCAAGAGAATATTTGTACAATTACAAAATCTTTGGACAGATTCCATGGATACACAATCTTTATCATTTGAAAGAATAATATCTAACGATTTTAATAAGGAGTTATTACCACCAGTGTTTGGGTTTCCATTGTTTGTTAAGAATATTGGTGCTTCGTTATCATGTGTTATAGCCAACAGTAAAGATATAGATTTCAATGAATCACAAACTCATGAACTTTTGTTAACCTCATATTCGGACATATTGTTGACTGTGATTAAACTTTTACAGCAAAGGAAAAGTTCACAAAAGATATCATCTAGGGCTAATCAATTACTTAATGAGAAATCTCTAATTGAGACAGTAACGCTACTAACCAATTATAACTGGTTAATTGAATTGTTGACCATGTTAAACACTAAACTGAGCGGGGTATTTGATGATTCTTTACAGAAATGTAAAGAAACATTTGATTCAGAAAGAAATGTTTATGCTAGTCACTTGTTACAAAACTCTATGCCTAAATTGAAAAGTTTTATTGATGGTGCCACACATATAGATGAGACAAACGTATCTCCATCAGCCAGTGTATCCCAATGGGGTGCATTTAGTAGACAGAATTTGGAGATGATATTGAACGCATACACTGCTGACGACATTTACAAACTGGTAGGCCAATTACATAAACATATGCTAGATGACATAACCATAGAACAACCAGAGATAATACACAATGCATTAAGAGACAAGATATGGTCTTCTTTACAAGGTCAAACCGTGTCCCTGTGCCTAAAATTGTACACTTTAGTAGACAAACATTACCGTGGTGTGCGTGTTAAATTCAATAAGAACAACATCATCAGCTCCTTCGAGCAATATAAGGACCAATTATAAGAACAAATTCAACACATATCTACCCATATTTTATATATAGACAAGAAATCAGATATGTAATGAATTCATACTGTGTTGCCATGGTAACAGCTTTTTTGAAATTTTTTTTCTTAATGGAAGGTGAAAAATATTGAGTATTTCATTGTGAGAAGACCAATTTTTAGCGGTAGAAAGAAGACACAAGAGCACTCAATTCCTCCAGGAAAGACTAACAAGCAATGTTTAAGAAGTATGTTGTTTATGTTGTTTGCAGTTGATTCGTAAAGTCTGCCTTTTTCCCCTTTCTTTTTTGGTTTCTTAATGAGAGAGAATGGATTAAACAAGACTTGTGGGCACACCCCAATATCTAACAAGATCATTTATACTAACAAAGAGGGTACTATTTTACTATTAAAATGCCATTTATTTTCTTTTTTTTTGTCGACAGATTCTCTAAAGACGATATCCATTCCCGTTCCAAGGTGAAATCATCTATCCAAAGAACTTTAAAGTCTAAGTTAGTTTCTCAATACCCAGCTCTTGAGCCTGTTATCGATGAATTAATTCCAAAGAAGAGTCATATTGAATTAGTTAAATGTGAGGATAAGATTCAATTATATACAGTAGATGGTGAAGTTTTATTCTTCCAAAAATTCGATGAATTAATCCCAAGTTTAAAACTAGTCCATCGTTTCCCACAAGCTTATCCAACTGTTCAAGTGGATAGAGGTGCCATTAAATTTGTTATCTCGGGGGCCAATATTATGTGCCCAGGGTTAACTTCTCCAGGTGCTAAATTACCAGATGCTCCAGGTTTTGAAAAGGACTCTATTGTAGTTATAAATGCTGAGAATAAAGAACATGCTTTAGCCATTGGTAAACTATTAATGAGTACTGAAGATATCAAATCTATCAATAAAGGTCATGGTGTGGAATTAATTCATCATTTAGGTGATCCACTTTGGTCCTTTAACTTGGAATAAACATAATTTTTTACTCATATTGCACCTTTTTAATCCCTGTTTATCCACAAGGAGAGCTACTTAATATACAAAAATGAAATATATACATGCTTTATATATGTCTTAGAAACATCTAAATATGTCAGATATCATTACTTTTTAACCTCATAATATACCTCACTACCGGAGGTTATATAATAATCCTTTATTGTCATAAATTCATTATCCAAATATTGTTTCTCATTATCATTATCTAATAGATACAACCTTAAAGATAGGATGTTTAATGATACACGAGATGCAATTGCACCCTTTAATGCTCGGATAATTCTTCTATCTAATATAGGGATCTTGAAATGTATATTATTTGACTCGTTATGAATTTTTAACTCCAGTATGGAATCCTTGAGAAAGGTTTGTGAAGAGCCTCTAGTTTTACCAGCATTCACCTTTGCATATTTATCTTCTAAAAATTTCCATCTTTGTGAAACCCTTGCAATATTATAACCTTCCTTATCTACATTGGCTACAAAATAAGATTCTGCAGTTTCTCTTAAGTCTTTAGATATTTCAAATGAATTAACGTATTTTATTGTCGCTAATCTGGCAATTATTTGATATATTAAAGGGTCTTCGTAGTTGCGTAGATCTTCCAATTTAGTAAGAATTGGGTTATTATCTACCCTAATGTCAATTAAAGATGGAAATTTTGTATTTATTTTGTCCAATATTGTCCAATCACTTATTTTATTCCCACTTAAATACATCTTCGCCACGTTGGATAAGGGTGTATCTAGAGAAGGACCGTATTCAACCGTATTATCTTCAATATTCAAAAGACGTAAGTTTGTATTGTAGATACATGATGGAATTTTTGTCAATTGGTTACTATTGACATATAACTCTGCTAAAGTATCTGGGAGGGTTACTCCGGATAATACATCATCTTCTAATTTATTCAACGTAAGTTTTAAAACTTGGAGATTGGGGAACATCTTAAGAAATGCTACAAGGACATTTTTGTTTATAGTACACAGAGACAAATCCAATTTCTTAAGTTGTGGGAATGAAATAATGTTATCAGATGCTATTTCTAATATAAACCTATTCCCCATAAGATTCAAGTCTTCTAAATTGTCACAATGTTCCAGCAAATAGTACAAATCGGTTATACATCTAAAACAATTGAAGGACAAGTCTAAACATTTCACTTTTAAAGGCAGAGCTTTAAAGAATTCGTTGTCTTGAAAAATGTTAATAACTTTCTTATGCAAACTTATCATTTTCAAATTGGAATAATGTCTATTTCTTTCATCCAATGATCGGAATCCCAAACTCTCTACGTATTTGTTATTGAATTTAATTCTTGTTAGATCATCAGCCTGATCTTCTGGTTTGGAAGTCCCATACTCTTCTGCCAATGTTTGCCAAAAGTTCTTACCTGTAACCAGTTGTTTAACCAACACAGACTCTTTAATAAAGGAACCAGCACCTTCAACAGATGTCTTAAATAGTTGTTTTCCCTTGTAACAACCTGAGTGTTTACCTCTTTGTGGATCATCCCATTCCACACCATATGTAATACTGTTTGGCCATTCTTCAATGACACCAACAAACTTGATTAAACATAAATCAGATCCCAATTGAACTCTATCACCAATTGCTAAAGCCAACATCTCATGATGCGTTGGTGTGTTGTCTGTCTTGCCAATTTGCAAAAAGTTTTCAGTACTATTCACGACTTTTTAAAGTGGTTTCTTTTATATCTATTATACAAAAACAGAGTGAACTACATATGATACACATATATGAATGATAAATATATAATTTATAATGGTAATAATTAATCAGCGTAATGGGTTCAAACTGTGGGTTTATTCTTCCATCTTGTCGTCTTTGTTGGAGTCACTTATGGCTTTGTCAAGGTTTCCGAACAAATCATCCAAATCAAATTCTTTAGACCATTCAGAGACAATTGTGGTTTGTTCAGTCTTGGCAGGAGCTGCAGTAGCACCAGTAGATATGGTAGTAGTACTAGTAGTTTCTTCAGATGCCACTTTAGAGGCCTTTGGAAGTACCCAACCTAAGAATTTACCATCTCTCCAATCATTAAGAACAGATAAACCGGCACTGGCTAAGTTAGGTATACCACCTTTCCCTAATCTACCTCTCTTACGAGCCACATGAATTAAGAAATGTTTAGTGAATGTATCAGCATCTGGTGCTGGAATGGGGGGTATTTCATAGAAATTCTTGAAACTTTCAGTCATTTCATCTGATTTAGATAATCTTTTCACCAATAGAAGAACAGATGGGTATGGATCCACAATATATTTAGATGGTAAAGCATTTAACAAAGCTAATTCAGCTTCATGTTCCACTTTACTCTTCTTACCAGTCTCGGTAGGGAAACAAATACCAGGGGAATCAAGAATCTTTAATTTATTATCAATCTTAACTTCTCTTAAAGATGTAGTGACACCAGCTTGGTTCCCAACGGGACATACTTTAGATTGTCCACCACGACGAGATGTAATGGCATTAATGACCGAGGATTTACCCACATTTGGATAACCAATGACACCAACCACAATGGATCTCTTTAATTTACTGTTATTGGCGTAAGTCTTCAAAGCTTCTAAAAGTGCATTGGCAGTAACAGATTGAGTCAACTTCTTGTTAAAAGAAGTAGAGTTAGTGGCACCTGGAGCAGCTCTTAATGGGATCGTAGGGAAACTTGATTTTAACACGTTTAACCATTGTTCTAAGACGTATGGTGGGACTAAATCGATTTTATTTAAGATCAAAATTAAACGTTTACCTTGACTTTGTAAGACAGCTTCTTCCACTTTTCTTGATCTTGTACCTTCTGGATCTCTTGCATCTAAGACATACAATATAACATCAGATGCATCCACCACAGTCTTGAAAATCTTATCGTAAGCCTTTCTAGATTTCTCTAATTCGGATTCACCTTGATCATCTTCATCATCATAAAAGTTTATCTTATAATCAACAACATCCAAATCTTCTTGTGGGGCAGCAGCATCTTCTACGGATTCACCATTATATTCTCTAGCAGCTTGTTGAGCGGATTCAACTAAAGCAGCTAAACCATCACCTTCATTTTCATCATCTACCATGTCTTCATTTACATCCACATCTTGTCCAAGTTCTAAAGCTCTTTGTCTAGCCTCTTGTTTTCTTTGCTTAATGGCTTCTTTTTCTTCTAAATCTCTTTGTTTCTTGGCTTCAATTTCTTCTAAAATCTTAGCCTTATATGGAAACAAAGCTGGAATACCTGGATCTTTTTTACCTTTAGACTTCCAAGTGACATCTTTCTTAGCTAATTTCTTTTCCTTTCTTCTATGGGCAGCAGCTTTCTTTTTGATCCCCTCTCTCATACGAGTGGAAGTTCTCTTTGAAGTACGCTTTCTAACTCTCACCATTGCTTTATTATCCTGTTGAGATATTTGCTGGGTTTCCTTATTGGATCAGTACAAATTTGCAGTCTTCAACACTGTCTTTAAATCCAAAATCGGTATAATAAAATTTTTCAAAGCTCATCGCATCGCCAAACTTCAGTTCCATTTTTTTTTCACCCAAAAAAGGCGAACGGCAGAAATCGAACGCAAGAAAAAAAATGTAAGATCACCATCCCAATGGAAGGTTGAGTTCTCTATTCTATCACTTAATATACAACCTAAATATCAGCTTATATATCCCTATTCCTTGTTATTATTGGTGGTATGTGTGTTGTTATTGTTCTTGAAATCTGACATAGGGAAACTTGTGGGTCCCGTTGTGGTGCATCTTGACATTGTTCTCATGAATGGAGATTGTTCTTTATCGTTACTTCCAGATCTCCCATTGATAGAGCCATCAATTGGTGCACTCATCGCTAAATTACCTGTACTTTGACTTCTAAACATGAAATTGTCTTCATCAATGGCTCTTTGGGCAGCCTCAGTGCTTTTTCTATCATAAACACCTTCTTCCAATTTAGATAATGTTTCATACGAGGGACTCTTACCTCTATATTTCACCTTTCTGACAATGACGTTAACCATCTTATGTAATTTGGTCCAGTGGGTTCCCTTGATATGAATTTTTTGATAGATAAAGATATAATAATATAATAAGCAAAAAATGACAATTATCAGTATTAACTTGACGAAGATATTATTTGTATTTTGAATCTCACCATCGCCCAGCAATAATGATCCCGAGATAAATGACTTACCAAGGGTTTCAGCTTCAATCTTACTTGGGAAAATACCAACATTATCATTTAGATTACCTCTCGTAACAGTTCCAGATACGAATAATAAAATTCTACCTAAAGTCCATGAAATTTCTGCTCCATTCATATCTGCTAAACTTTGGAAAACAGGAACATCACCATTATCATCAGTTTTCTTCGAAACTTTAGTATTTTGATAACCCTTAGGCATTTCAAACCCTTCATGTAAAATATTTAAAATCCAAGTACTCTTAAAACATGATGCTGCAAGAAAATCATCTGGAATATTATTATACTTACCTTTCTTATTATTATCCTGTAATAAATTCCAATCCATATTGCAAAGTTTCTTAACACCTTTATTAAATTTATCAAAATCATAAGGCCCACCTAATTTGAAAACATCATTGGGTATATACCAATATTCTGATACCCCGACAAATCTATCTTTATCAAAATCAATTTGTGGTGTGTGGACACCATTGAATAGACATGGTTCATCATCACAGGGCATATTTTTCAATAATAATGGATATATGGACTTCGTACATTGTTCAAAATCACCTTGCCCTTTTGCAGTGAAATCAATATCTTTAAATTCAAATTCGTATTCATACCCCTTAGGCATACATGGATCATAAAGTGTCCTGGTCTTAAAATCATCATCATCATAATTATTTGTATTTTCAGGTAATGCATTAATTAATTGTGCCAAATATCGTTGTCTTGCTTGATTAGCGCCAAACCCAAGCCATGTGCTAACAAACACATTCCATTCCTGAGTGTCACCATTGATACTCTTTAAGTTAATTTTGGCAATATCTTCTCTATGTTTGGAAATTTCATTCTTATTACTTGGTTCAAATGCAATTTGTGCAGAGGCACCACCCATATCCATAAACCCATAAGTAAAATGCTCAGTATCCATTGGGTTATAATTGTTAAAATATCCTGCAAGATAGTTTAAACTTAACCAACCAAATAGCCCCTCAGTTTCACCATCAATGACTTGAATTTGTGATGAACAATCAGCTAATAAAAAATCTGTAGATTTTTGTATCCCATGACAAATATTATCCAATATTTCTTGTTGTTTCTTTGCTTTCAATAACCTCATCCCAGCGGTGGCTTGAATGAAAATTGGTGTATCTTTAATTTGATTATGTGGGATAATAGATTCTGCAAATTTTAATAATGGCTTTATATGTTTTGAGAAACTATCCTTTGGATGATCTTCAAAACTCGATAAACCGGGACTCACTTTATAAACCCAATCATTGGATTGAAATACTTGTGGCACAGAATGGACTTGAATATCATCAACTGAGATAGTATTTGGATCCTGCCATTTATAAATATGGATTCTTGAACCAGAAGAACCAGCATCCACCACTATACCATACCTGTCCGAGTCTTCAATAAACATGGGTAGATAACTATTTAGCTAAGGTGGATACAGTATTAGTAAAGACTGGCTTGCACCAAATGGGGTTTACTAGGTTTGGCGACACTTCGTAACCTCACTATTTCTGCAAAGTGAAGAAAAAAAGTATTAAGCTTTGATAAAACGGACAAGAACCACAGCCTCTGAGCCACAGACGCAAAACGTGACATATCACAACGCAACTGCAATCTTGCCTGAGTGAAACTATTTAGGTGAGTTCAAACTGGCAGCTCGAAGGAACTGTGCTGGAAAGTGGCACTGGGTCTTGTTGGCAAGATAAATTTGAGTATAATTTACTCCAGATGATTATTAGAAACTAAATCGCAAAGTGTATATAGTTCACTAATTGCTCATGGACCCCAATATAGCGGAGGACAACCATAATTATATCCTTCCTTGATAAGCAAATGAGACTGAAATCAAGAAAAACCTTTTTTTGCTACTTAATTTATATCTAGATACACATATTCGAGTATTGGGGACACGCGTACCCTAAGTGTTTATGTCTTAAAGTGCTTTAAGTCAAAGAAAGATAACAATCCTTCAGTTAGAAAGGTCATAGTACTATAATTGAGTTCCACGCTATATCATGCTCGAGTCTATACCACTGGGAAATTAATCTGTTTAACAGTAGACTATCTGGAATATTGAATGTGCTTGTTAAAAACCATCCACCCCCTAGAACCATTACAAGCTAAATTTAAATCACTCCATGCATAAGATGAATGAAGAACTATTAAGTTATCCCGTATTTATCTATGAAGAGATTAATATCGTATTGAAAAGATATATATAACTAATTAAAGACTTGTGACTGGCTATTGGTTGTTACCTCCCTTTCAATATAAATGGTATATTGAAAGAAAGTGTATATAACATTTAATAAACTTTAAGAACCACAAGAGTGGAAAAACCGTCATTTCAGTGAGATTCAGTGTTTGACGACAAATACATAATGTCCTCATAATGTGCGGCGGTAGTTAGTTTTAAGCTGTATACTTACTAATTCTCGAGAAATATTATGTCTGCTGTACCTCTGGCTTATTCCACTACCATCATATTATAATCTATCAGAGTTACCACAAATATATTCCTAACACACATTAGTTGTTAAAAGAAGCTAATTAAGGATTTTATTTTATGTTAATGTTGTTCAACGAGCAAATAAAAGTATAAAAGTATAAAATAAAATTTAATATTGCTAAAAAGTAAGTGAGCCTCCATTTAATTGTACCTTAATAAATACTGAGTTATTAAATTTTTCTGATTGATCTTCAGTTATGCAAAAAATAATGTAACAAATAATATATGACTGGCTCCCAACTAGAATTAGTGAGTAATTAGCTTCTCTTACAACAAAACAGAAAGTTGGTAGCTTCAATAATATCAATGTACCTAAAATTAGTAAGCTCGTTATATTATATACCTTGTCAAGTCAATATTTCAATCTCGAAATATATATGCCTATTCTGGACAAATACAATATCAGGTCGTCATCCTTTATTGTTCAGCGATGTACAAGTAGATATGCATGTTATAGTATATTGATTCATTTAGAGTCAATATTACCCACTCCTTTACAATCTACCTTCAAGTTGTAAAATTTGAGCAGTAGTGTCATCAATTGTTTGTCTTAAGTTTCTAAATTGGAATCCAAGATTTTTTCTGGTTTTAGTGCTGTCAACGATACAACCTCGATCACCAAGAGCTAAAATACTAATATTCGCCTTACCAACTGGAATCTTCCCTTTTAAAGTTGGAGAATCTTGATATCAGCAATATCTTGAGTAACAAACTTACCACTATGTAACATTAGTCTTTGACTGACAGTTTCTTCCTTTTGGAAAGCTAATAAATGAGCTTTAGCTACATCACGGACATCAATGTAACCACTATATAATTCGTATGGATCAAAGAAAGTCTCTGAAGTAGCATGAACCAATAAATTCACAACTTCACATGTGAATTTGTAATTCAATGTAGAAGAAACATCAGAATCGAATTGTTGTGGTCCAAAGACATAGGCTGGACTAACACTAGATAATTTAAGCTTGACAACATTTTTATTTTCCTTTAAGAAATCCGAAGTAGCTTGTTCAGCAAATTTTATAGAACCACAGTAAGCTCTAACAGTACTCATTTGACATGATTCACAAGTATCAGGATTCCAAGAATCTTCTGTCACCTTATAAGTTTTATCACCTTTTCTTTCTGAATCTCTTAATGCAGCATAACTGGAAGTAATGACAACACGTTCAACAGAATCAGCTGCATATTTCTTAATGGATTCCAAAATGCCTCTAGTACCTTGCATAGCAGGGAGTAAAAGATCCGGAACATAATTGGTGGTGTCATAAGTTAGTAGAGAAGCAGTATGTAAAACATATTTAATTTCTTTAGCATGTTTCTTAATGGCTGCATCAAAAGCATGTGGTTGGGAAATATCTTCAACAACCATAACTAAATTTGGATTGCTACTAAATTGACCTTTTAATTTATCAGTCTTTTCTTGAGATTTAGCAGTACCAACAACTCGGGTGGTTTTGTTCTAACAATTGACCCACAATATGTTTGGCAATGAAACCAATAGCACCAGAAAACAGACATTATTTTACTTATAAACTTTTGTTCACTCAGTTAACGTTCCCAACCATACCAGCCTCACAAGTAAATTGGACTGAGCAAACAATTTGGTAGTTGATATATGGGGCTTCCGGGAGAGGATTACTTTGTGAAAGATTGGGAATACTGAAAGAATGTTCTTCAACGCAACCGGCTCTAAAAGCAAAAGACAAGAGCAAAAAAAAAAATAATTGCTGAGTAGCCAAATATTCGGCCGATGAAAACAAAGCTCGGCCGACTATTTCCTCATTAAGGGAACTCAACCGTGAGTATAATTACCTAAATATACACTATATGAACCATATAATATGATATAATCCTACATTTGGTCGCCACGGTTGACCTCCACCAAAGGCCCATTTGGGATTGATTTTATATAAGTAAAATAAAAGACGGTTCAAAAAATAAATATTTATCTATTACGGTAAAGGTTTTACTCTTTTGTGCATAAAGATGTCATTTCACAAGTTCTGGAGGGAAAAAACACAAAGTCATTAGACCTGAAAGTGTTGATACTGTAGTCAACTCTGGTTCAAAAAGGTGCGCATCTCGGTTTTGTTGCTGAGAAAGAGGAGGGGCAATGAAGTTAAGTATTGATTAAATCAATGCAACTAAAGAGAAATTAAAAACTGGCCTGAAGAACTCAGCAGTAACCTCTACCAATTTAACAATAGGTTGAAAGAAAGTACTTTTTTTATATGAAAGTTCATACCAGTTTCTAGTTTAATTTAAACCTACCCCATGTATTATTAAAAATATCCAAGTAGCAATAGCATTTTATTATTTAAATGGAAGTTAATTCCAAAAGTATCTTAAAAAACATATTAGTTTAAAATTTTTTTGAATAAATAAATTAATACTCAAATACACAATTGGGATAATATCGGTGTAACACTTTCGCTTCTTATTTCGTTTTAAACCTTTTATAGATGTGACTTTAATGTAATTTTTTTTATGTAATAATTAAGTTAATTACTCCCAACCCAGCCTTAAAGCTTCATCATAAGTTGAGTAATCAATATAACCTTTAGCAAATGGACTGTAGAAAGTGCTTCTGTCATATTTATTTAATGGGAGGCCTTCAGCCAATTTATGAACCAAATCTGGGGTGGAGATGAAATATGTGCCATAAGCAATCAATGTTCGGTTATTCAAAGCAGCTTTGGTTAACTTAGGGTGGGCAGTAAGGTTACCGCTCTTACCACTGAACCTTTCCAATGATCAGAAATAAAGTCATTAGTATGTTGGTTATCTTCACCATCAGTTTCTTCATTCCATCCGTTAGCAACCCTAGGTTCAATAAAATGGACATAAGCTAGACGATTGCCAGCCTGTGCTCTTTTTTCTAATTTATCTAATAAGTAATAATACATCTTGAATACTTCGGGTTCATCGGTACCAAGCGTCCCACCAGTTTTAGTAAATGGGGAAAAGCTATTAGCCACCTTCTTAGGACTAACAGCATCAATAAGAGCATCAACAACTTCTAAAGTGAAACGAGACCTATTTTCAACAGAACCTCCATATTCATCGGTTCGCTTGTTGGTACTGACGTTTAAGAATTGGGTCGATAAGTGCCCGTTAGCGTTATGTATTTCAAGTCCGTCTGCACCAGAGGTAATAATCTTCTTAGCAGAATGAGCATAATCTTTAATATATTGTTTAATTTCTTCTTTGGTAACACCACGTTGTCTAATACCAGCATTTAAAGCAGTCTGCTCTGCTTCTTTACTCCAATAAACGCCATCAGTAGCTGAATCGTAACGCAAACCACCTCTAGCCATACAATCTGGGGGAGCAAGTCTACCTAAACTCCATAATTGGATAAATACATAAGAATTATTTCCAGGAATTCTAGAAGATCTTTTTCTATTGTTCGTTTTGTTCATCAGACCAAAAACCTGGAGCATTATTATGACCATCAGCTTGAGCAGAGATGAAGGGACCTTCACTAATAATTAGAGTACTAGGTGCTTGAGATCTTTGGGCATAGTAAGTTGAGCTAATTCACTGTTTGGAACGTTACCAGGATGAGGTAGAGTAATGTTACCAATTTTAATTTCTTGGATAATTCCGTATTTTTCAAAGGAACTGGTTCAAAATCTTTGGAGAAGGGCATTGTTGGTGAATATGCATTTTTTTCTTCCAGCCAAAATAGGCCCCCCTTTTGTGTTCAGAAATCTCTGTCAGTTTCTTAATTTCAGTATGCATGTTTGTTAAAGACTGAAACAAAAATTTACAAGTCGTTGAACTGCTTCTAGTACTGAATCAATTAGTGCAAATTGAGTGAGCAATAAAGTCCTTGGAAGGAGATTAGCTGAAAGAAAAAAAAGCTTAATCAAAATCTTGACCGAAAGAGAGGAAGAGATAAATGAATTAGCAAGCAGGATAAGACCGTATAATCTACCAACATATTTTTTTAGAAAGGGGAAGAATAGCATAATTAAATGTCCCAAATAAAATATACCCCACGATAATTAAGTCAACGAGGAAAGAGTATTACGTGTGCAAGATTTTGCTTCTACCCTTGAGAGGAAAACTGGGATTTGCCTGAAGGGAATCTGGGAAATTTTTTCCGCGCCCATGTCTACTAATAAGCCTCCAATTTAACCTGAGAAAACAACAAGACAATGAAAGGAAGATTGAAGAGTGGCAACTTCAGATCGATGACAATATAAACACAATGGCCAGAACGGGACTTTCGGAACCGAGGAAGTTAATATTCTGCGGCTCGCAGAAAAATGATTATTCCCGGTAGGCAAGCAGGCTATTGTCTCTCTGAAAATCCGAGTACTAAGTCTCAGAATTTCATTGTTTTTGGAGCTCCTTTACAGAATCCGGTTTACATAAGAATCTTGTACGATCTTGTTATTTCTTTCGGGTTTTAATTACAAGAAGCCACTTCCTTCAAATATGGGGAAACCAATGTAGAAACGTAATTACTGTCTTGGCTGAGATCTGAAAAAAAAAGACTTGCCAAAAGTTCATTATTAAGTAATAACCGAGATAAGTAAAATTGAATATACCAGGTTTCAATAATTTCTTCTAAATTCGACATATATAAATAGGAGATACTTATTGGGTGAAACCGGGTTCACTTTACTTTACTATTTATTGAATGAGAAAGAAACAATAACCTATCAACCAACACCCAGCACAACCACACCATTGCAATGCAATTTCAAAATTTAATTTATGTCGTTATTCTTTCTTTAACTCATATCAATGAGGTTCAAGCTACTCCAATCAGTGTTCCTTCTTCAACTGCTTTACATGGATCAATGGTTGACGTCCCACAATATAGAGTTAGAACCACTGGTAGTACAGCTACTACAACTATTAGATACAGTCCAACTATCTTTTCTTTATAAACATTTACAAAAGAACAATTATTACTTCATTACATTTTATAGACTTATTATTGATTATTCTTTTCCTTCCCTACTTATAAAACTTAATATTAGAATACATTTCTTCAACAAACTAATATTTCTCTTATATATTCAAACCTCAAAAAAAAAGATAATATCTACTTTTCTGCATTTACATTATATAGTTGTACTATTTACTTTTCTATATAACGCATATTTTTTTAATATTAATAATTTTCGTTTTTAATTATAAAAATTCCCTGTTCCTTGATATGTTACAACTAATACAATATAACTTTACAGATTTGAAGGTAGTTAACTGATTCCGAGCTGCTAAAACCACTATAGAAAAAGAAAAGAAATATTTTTTCTAAAATTCAAGTACTGCCCTGAACAAATATTTTGCCCAGAAATTATTAACCTGATAAGATATGCATATGGTATGAATAAATTTGAGGCAAAAAAAGAAAAAAAAAACAGCTAATACAAACACGACATTACATTAACTATTGTATTTAACAACTCTCAAAATATTTGCGTGAGGGGTAGAATTTGCACCTGTCAGTAACTAAGCCGCCAAGAGCCGAGAGGTTATGACTAAATTAATCAAAGACGCAGGTCTAGACTGCAATTTCCACGGAGGCAAAAACCGATTAATAAGACAATTCTCCGCTTTCACAAGAAATATCGAGAAGCTCGGGAATAAAACTTACTAATTTCTTAACATAACAATATATCCAACTACATAATAGCATTTGCCAAAGGTGCACCACTTTCTGATATAAGCGGAAGATGGCAATATACGATTTATTGTTCCATTTTTAATGCCGCTTTAAAGAGAAGACCCTTCGAAGTTTGAACTTCTTCCACAAAAATAACAATATCGAACCATTGTTTTTATTTGCTTACGAAAAGGATTAAATCCGGTCGGTGGAAGCAAAAGGACGTAACTTTAATTATTAAAAATGACAATCGCCGGTGTCCCCGAAAAATTTCCTTCGAGAAGAAAACCAAATCTTCTGCGCGAGTTCTGAGATTTTTATTGTCTTTTCCTTTCCAGATCTGAAAACTTTAATTTCAGTTGGAGTGAGGCTGCCCAAAAAACAATATCGACCACACCATCGTTGCCTTCAAACTTCAGAAGTTCCGTCTTATTCCGGGCGGATTCATTGCAAAACTTTTCTTTTCCTATTTTTTTTCATATGGACCAAAGGGAACCTGACACATATATAAAGGATAGAATATTTTGATTAAATTCACAAGTCCATTTATCTTTCCCTGTTTTCAATTTACGTTATTATATATAAAAAAAATCAAACCATATCAATACACCAAAAACAACACACATTAAATATTTCCAATCAACAAAATGCAATTCCAAACCCTATTCTCTTTAGCTCTTTTAGTCTCTTCTGTTTTTGCTGCCCCAGTGACTCAATCCCCTGAATCTAAGTTTGACACCCCAACGTATAAGATCAAAGACTCCAACACCACCGCAACATTCGACATTCCAACTTACAAGGCTAGGATCTCCACCACCACCACCTTAGTTGCCTCTTCTACTCAAGCTGCTGCAAGATCTACTACCACTTTACATGGCTCTATGGTTGATGCTCCAGTCTTCCACAACAGAAACTCTAACTCAACTGTTTCTATTTAAAAATAAATCCCAATAACTTTTACATTCTTTTCACTTTACTTTTGACATTTATAATGTCATTCACTTATAGATTTTAGATATATTCATTAATTCAAAATTCAATTAACATTCATATATAGTTGACTTTTTTACAAGTTTTTTATAGATAGCATTTTATACATTTTCACTGCGTTTTTAATTATCATATTCACCTTTACTTTTCAACTTTTGAACCTTCTTCTTCATCTCGTCTTGGCTTAAAAGATTTTTTGTTTTTTAGATAAACCTTGGATTAAATAAAGAAATAATATTTTTTGAATGGAATAAACATGTTGGTATTTTTTATAAGTCCGTGCCTTCCATTTCCTCGGATAATGATTTTTTTTATTGTCCCTGACGGATCTGTACAGAATTTACGTCCTTGAACTATTTAAGCCAGTAACTTAAAATAAAGGTTCTTTTCAAAGAACTCCCCTCCCCCCCTTTTTTATTTTGTTTATCTCAACTTTTACAATATTATGGCAGAATTGCTCACTGCAATTTTTTGTTCAGTCATCATTTCCCATTGAATGGAGGGTTTAAGTGATCTTCAGTTAGAAAAAAAAAATATTACTCTTGCAATTGTTAGATGCTACAAATTTTATTTCTTATATATTATATCAAACGTTTGCGTAATAGCTATGTTAACACAACTGTTCTCTCCTCACCCCTACCTGACCCTCTATTTGGTGTTAGTAAAAGTTAATATTGGGTCTCTCTTAAGAAACTCTTATTTTCACCTTATCTGTACTTTTGAAGGCAAACCGAAATGAAATAATTATACAGAGAAACCACGTCATGATTTTCTCCAAAGTACATTTTAGACCTAATTACCTTCTTCTGTGTCTGGGTAAAGCCTCTTTAAATAAAAATTGATCTTCTTAGAAAATATGTATATTGAAAAAAATATCATAGCAAAATAGAGACTTAACCCAACTCTTATTATTTTCTGAAACGGTACCAAAACATATCCAACAAGATTCATGAGAGATAAATATATCCCAGTCAAATAAAGTAGTAAATATATTATTCTGTTTTGATGAAAATTACCCTCTATCCTTTTAATTTCCTCCAATAATATAGTAATTTCAGAGATAATTGTTGCAAAAGAGTCTTCTTGCCCGACTATATTTTCAGTGGTCATATTTTATTTATTTTTTTTCTTTTACGTCTTCTCAGGCTTTTCATGTCGTTAGTAGAAAGTGTTGCAAAAGACTATTTGTATCGCATAATGCCACTTTATACTTTCTTACTCCAAACAAACAAGTATGGTACAGCGAGGTGAGGGGGAGGTAGCTTGTACCAAAAATCCACAATGTTCCTTTCTATTGGGTGTTTAAGCTGTAACAACAATTGATTACCCTTTAGGGATATTTAACCAAGAAACCCTCTTTTCTCCTCTTTGTCGATAATAAACAAATAATATTGTAAATTCTTCCTTTCTTTTTTTACTTCTGACTTCATATCTAGTTTTAAAAGGATTAAAGTACTGTAAACATACATAAGGATATATTGAGCTATACTTATAACAAGTAAAACATGATTCACAAGGTTCATTAGTAACAGAAAAGTAAACTTGGTAAAGTAAATGCTTACAGAGCAAGTTGGGGGTATCGGTTGCTAAAGTACCCTTATGAGCCTGCGCGTCAAGTTTTTGAATAAAAGACCACCTACAAATTGAAATTAAGTATCTAGAAAAGAGACTTAATTCTCCAAAGTTATCTGTTTTTATCAAAGGGGGAAATATCTTTCTTTAGGTGTTTTACAGATCTTCTGCCAGTAGGTATTAAGAAAAATCTAAACCCAACATAGGTCTAAGAAACGGTATTAATTGAGCTCGAGTAAACTGATAAGGAGTGGCAAGCATGATTTTACTGTAAGTAACAGACATTCTTAGCTTTAATATTAGTTATGATATCATCGAAGTAGACCTTCGGTTATATAGAACAAATAGCCACTTTATAATGTATGAAATCCTATGTAATAAATAATACATTACTTTATCATAAGTATAGTAAAAGAATAATTAGCTTGTCTTATATATGACAGAACAAGAAGTCATTTCATTATGGGGTGAAATAAGTTAAGATCCTTACATCTTTTCTTGTGTACCGATTAGCAAACAAATGTTCCAATTAGGAAACCACTTCTAGTTAACAACAAATTTATAGTTGGATGTGCATGAAATAGCCCGTGGATTCATTTATAACGAATAGCTAGTAGATTAACTCTCCTGATAATAATCATTGTTTGATTTTTTCCATATTGGTGAATACTTATGTTTTTTTGTCCTAGTGAGTTACGATAACTACACTGAAAGGTGATATTTGAATCTATTATCGCATCAACAAACTATAAAGTAGTGAGGAAATTGGGTTATAATTTGTATGGTACATTTTTGCATACTGGTGCTAGCTTCTTTGTTTAAGTTGAGGGATATAAAAAGGCACCATCATTTCTTTAGTGGAAAATAAGTGAATATATTTTGGTCTTATCGATATTAAACAAAAGGTAAAGGGATATGAATGCTCTCAACTATTCTAGAAAAGAGGTTCACAAGTGATTATAAGATTACAAGAAATTGTATTAATGAATGTAAAAGATAATATAAGCTTTATCATTGTGTAATGTTATGAAAAATATATTGAGGTAGCGAGGGATATTCCATGTATTACCTTGTAATAACCTAAGTTGAGTTGTGGAATCATAACATTTGTTAAGAATGATAGGATCCTTATATAACATGTTCTTACCATAAGAAAAAATCTTTCCTTTGCCGGTGAAATAATACTCTTTACCGTTCTTGCATCAAGGTTTTATATCAAGAAGTGATATGAGAACATATTTAGTTACATTATTTCTATTAAAAAGAATAATTGGTTACGTATACAAACGTGCTGAGGTGTTTAATATTTTATAACCTCTAAAGAAGTAGTATTTATTCTAGTATGGTGCAATAAGTTGTCAATTCCAAAATTCATCTCACCATTCCGTTCTTTCAAGAGATAATTTATTTCTTCTGCCTTAACTAAGGAACGTATCAAGTATAAATTATATATATTATTGGATCTTTAAAAGGAGTTTATGTGTTTACCATATCTCTATATTTGAACAGTGTAATATTGGCTGTAAAAAATTATCATCCAGATCTGTATTAAAAGAGAAACCTAATTGCACTTGTGGTAATTAATAAGATATCCTCCAATAACACAGGTTAAGACCTTTATTACAGTTTTTTTTAGGTGTTTATTAAAATAAAGACCAGAATTCATTTATTGATTTAAATGGCATGGTTGATAGTATAACGGGGTTATTAATAATATTAAGGCTTAAAAATATAGATAAGTTTGTTATTAATTTATTATAATGTTTTAGTTAATCCTTTTAGGTATTTTAGTTTAATACTATTGTCTAAAAAGAAGTTTGATACTGTTAAAAATAATTATGACAATTTCAAGTGTCACAATAATTTTAATTTTTATATTCTTTGACAATTAATTTTCTTGGCGACAACTTCATTCTTATACTACTCTATACACTTCTATACATTTTTATATCTCATAGATTGGAGAATACGCCTAATTTCCTTGATTATACGTTATATCGAATTCTATAATAGAACTCTACGTTACTCATTGTAATCTCCGCTTAAGCTAAAGTTAAGCCGCACTTACAGATCGATAACTCATTATAATACCAGTTTATAAAACCGGTAGATTGTTACAGTATGATTCACGTCTATTTAATATATCTTTAGGTTTATTGTTTTAGTTGGATATATATTGTCTATTTCTTTTTCGACTTTTTCTTGAAAGTTTATATATTATAAGTTATAATATATCAAGTAGGACTTAAATTATAGGAATAAGGCACACCCTTTACATGTACTGTCCAAGACTGGGGAGCCTGAAGAAAAAAAATAAATGAATTCATAAGGAAACTTGTACTTCTAAATTGAATTCTGAAGTAGTATCCTCTTTTTAAAAGGTGCTTATTCTTGTCTGTCTTCTATTCGAAACTAAATTTTCCTTAGAAACGCATGTTTTAATTCTCTTAGTATTTCCTAATAGTAGCAGCAATCTATTTCAATTCCTTTATTTTTCTATAATATATCGAATTAGCCTTTTTTTGATTCTAATAGTAATAAGGTAGTTAAAGGACAAACACTTCCATCGAATAAAGATTAATATCTGGTAGTATGCGGCTACTCGCCTTATTTATTTATTTTTAACTTTCGCCAAGTTGTAGTTTGAGTATAATATATTTAGTAATATAATATATTTAGTATATATAAAATTTTAAAATCATAGTTCATTTTTTAAACTAAAGTTAATATTTGAACTAGGGAAACAAAATTTGTGCCAGCTCAACAATTGGGTTGCAATTCATTATGACCTCTTTCAAATGTTGCTTTTAATTTTAGCTTTGATAATAAAAGTGGATCAGAGTCTGATCATCAGACTATTAGGTAGAACTAACAGTATCACCTTTTTAATTGAAATGGATAATACCTACCTGATTTAAACATTCAACCGCTCTTTTTTATCATATTAAGCTCAGTGGTAAAAAGTACAACGATTAACAAAAAGAATATTAACCTATCTTCTGATATCAATTTCTTAGTAAAATCAAACAATTAGAATATTTACAGCAGAAAGGCCTTCAATAATATTTTAATTCTTTGTTACCTCCTAATAAATACAATGCCCTTGTAATGAATAATATTTTTTTCAGTTAAATGGGAATGAATGCCCATAATAAAAAATGAAGACAATCTTCCTAACAAATGTCCAACGAGAATATTCTCGTTTAGAATATAAATAACCCAATACTTTATTGCACCTTTTTTTCTTCCGATTCTTTACTAAATAAAGAGCTTTTTCTTCTCCAGACTTATTTTTAACCAAATAAAAAAATTATGATCTGACAATATCATGCGTTTAAAAAATACCATACTAGCATTTAACAGTATAACAAGAAGCCCAATATATTGCCAATAAATACTTCAACATAAACCTCATTTCAATAACATTATCGTAATAAAATATTTTTATAGAAACTAATATATGTATTTATTATAGAATATACTGATAAGAGGGATTATCCCTATGCGCCAATCAAATAAATAATAAGAGAACAGCAATTACAGAACTAATAAACGATCTGTGAACTCTCCAACCTTTTCCTTCATAGGCAAAAATGGAAGAACTCAAAATGGTTGCACTTCTTGTCTTATAGGTGCCAGCTAAAGAG
>PPOL03000102.1:0-31703 GCA_003708905.3 Monosporozyma siamensis | reverse complement strand
AGCTTCATATAGCTATCAAAATCATGATAAAATTAATCCTATAAATTAAACCGATCTCTGACACAATGTGAAAATAAACTGGGCGTGTGGTCTAGAGGTATGATTTCCGCTCGGGGTGCGGGAGGTCCCGGGTTCGATTCCCGGCTCGCCCCAGTTGTCTTTTTTTTTGCATGGCTGCCGACCGGCCGCCGCTGCTGGGAGTTGAACGGCGGCGGCCCCCCGTCTTGTCTCCGCGTGTGACCCTCTGCTGGCCTCTGCTTCGCAACTGCAGACCACAGCAACAACCGCTGATCAAAATGCGTGACCCCTTATTTACAGTGGGTTTTATGATGCTGTATTATGTTATCCAATCAATGACGTCTGTTTGGTGATGCCTTTGCAAAGGCAACTGACATATAAGTAAATTACGCTATGGCGGGTATTCCAACTCTCCATTCTTCCGGATCTCTATCCCCATCCAGCCATAACACATATAAAAGAGATAGCATTTGCTAACTTCTCTTCTTACTTTCTTCCCCTCCACCCCCCCCATCCCGCCACTCTCAACACACAATGACACAACTCTCACTATTACAAAAGGCAACAGGAAGAAATTCGTTCCATCAATATATAAAACATGCCAAGCGATTACAATCTACATTGACATTAAAAGAAACCTTTGCCAATCAGATCCCATCCAAGATAAATGAAATCAAGACATTCAAGAAGAATCACGGCACCACCGTCATCGATCAAGTCACTTTGAATCAAGCTTATGGTGGTATGAGAGGTATTAAAGCCATGGTATGGGAAGGGTCTGTATTAGATCCCGAAGAAGGTATCAAATTTAGAGGGTTAACAATCCCACAAATTAAAGCAAAACTACCACATGGACCAAATGATTCACAAGAACCATTACCAGAAAGTATCTTTTGGTTATTATTAACTGGGGAGGTCCCCTCTGTGGACCAAGTGAGACAATTATCTGCTGATTTGGCATCTAGATCGGAATTGCCATCCCATGTTGTCGAGTTATTGGATTCTTTTCCTAGGGATTTACACCCCATGGCACAATTTTCAATGGCCATTACTGCATTGGAATCAGAATCTAAATTCGCTAAAGCTTATGCCTCGGGAGTAAATAAGACAGAATATTGGAATTATACATTTGAAGATTGTTTAGATCTTTTGGGGAAACTACCAATGATTGCCTCTAAGATATATCGTAACGTATTTAAAGATGGTAAGATTGGTGGTGCCATCGATTTAAATCGTGATTATGGTGCTAATTTATCTAATTTATTGGGGTTCACAAACCCTGATTTCACCGAATTGATGAGACTTTATTTAACTATTCATTCTGATCATGAAGGTGGGAATGTTTCTGCACATACTACACATCTTGTAGGGTCTGCTTTATCTTCTCCATATTTAGCCTTTTCTGCAGGGATGAATGGTCTTGCTGGTCCATTACATGGGAGAGCAAATCAAGAAGTCTTAGAATGGTTATTTAAATTAAGAGACGAAGTCAATGGTGATTACTCGAAAGAATCTATTGAAAAATATCTTTGGGATACTTTAAATTCAGGTAGAGTGATCCCTGGTTATGGTCATGCTGTATTAAGAAAGACAGATCCAAGATATATGGCACAACGTGAATTTGCCCAAAGACATTTCCCAAATTATGAATTATTTAAATTAGTCTCAACAATTTATGAAGTGGCACCAAAAGTGTTAACTAAACATGGTAAGACAAAGAACCCATGGCCAAATGTGGATTCTCATTCGGGTGTATTATTACAATATTATGGTCTAAGTGAAGCATCATTTTATACTGTCTTATTTGGTGTAGCAAGAGCATTTGGTGTATTACCACAATTAATCATTGACAGAGCCGTTGGGGCACCAATTGAAAGACCAAAATCATTCTCTACAGAAAAATACAAACAATTGATTGCTCAAATCGAATCCACAAAACAAAATATATAATCAATCACCCTCTGTACTTATTCATTCATGTATTTATTTATTTAATTAGTTAATGTCACTTACCCTATTGGAATCGAATCGAATGTCACATTATTAAGAAATTATTAATAGTGCGAGGCGGTATCACCACATCGTTCTGCACGGAGCGGTGCTTTTCTGCCCCTTTTCTATTGGAATATATAAGTGATACATCATTTATACTTTCTTCAAACCATTCTCACTCCCCCAAACATAACCAACCAACCAACCAATTGATAATATATAATGGTCAAAGTCGCTATTATCACATACTCCACATACGGTCACATCGACATCTTAGCTAAATCCATTCAAAAGGGTGTTGCCGATGCAGGTGGTAATGCTGACATCTATAGAGTTCCAGAAACTTTATCTGATGACATCCTCGAACAAATGAATGCACCACCAAAGCCTACTGATATCCCAATTGCCACTGAGGAAACTTTGGCACAATATGATGCATTTTTCTTTGGTGTTCCTACAAGATTTGGTAATTTACCTGCTCAATGGTCCGCATTTTGGGATAAGACTGGTAAATTATGGGCTCAGGGGGAATTAAACGGTAAAGTCGCCACATTTTTCTTATCTACTGCCTCATTAGGTGGTGGTCAAGAATCAACAATTAAAAACTGTCTTTCTTATTTAGCTCATCATGGGATCATTTACGTTCCATTGGGTTATAGAGATTGTTTTGCAGAATTAGCTAATGTGGAAGAAGTTCATGGGGGTTCACCATGGGGGGCTGGTACTTTGGCTGGTGCTGATGGATCTAGAACTGCGTCTGATTTAGAGAAAAGAATTGCTGAAATTCAAGGGAAAACTTTCTATCAAACCGCATTGAAATTCTATCCATCAATTGAAGATGATAAGAGTAAGACTACTCCAGCTGCTGATTCTCAAGCCAAGAGAACTACTAAGAAAACCACTACTACAACTGCTACTGCTGGCGCTAAGAAACCAGCTACTACTACTGCTGCTGGTGCTGAAGGTGACAAGGATAAGAAGAAGGATGAAGGTTTATTAGCCTGTTGTTCTGTCATGTAGTGGTGATATTTTCTCTCTCTCTCTCTCTCTCTTTTTCTCCCCTCTATCTTTCGCTCTCTCTTTTCTATTCTAATCCTTTCTAGCTAATAATAATAACAACAACAACATATGTATAAGTAGCTGTATGTATTCTTTATATTATAATCTAATACTGATATTAACCTACTATCTATCTAGGAATATTATTATTTATATACACGGTGAGAGAGGTAGTAAATTACTTCTCAAAGGGTAATGTTCTCTTTCTTCTTTGTAAATAACTATCTTTATCCTTCAATTTCTTCATATATGGAGTATCACATCCCTCAGGATATATAATTCTTCTATCCACTTCATCCAGTACAACATTATCACTTTGCTTTACTTCAGCATCCCCCTTTAAAAGATGATTCTTCCAAATATATCTAATTTGTCCCACACAATACATACAAAGTGTATGAGCACGTTTGTAATGCCCACAAGATGGACATCTATTCAAATTATTCCATGGTTGTACATTCTTCATTGAATGTACACCTCCTAACATCCTGGACCGTTTCTTCATATGTGATGTCTTCTTCTTAGGGGAAGCTAATAATATTCCATGCACCCATTCTGATATTATTTGGGGGATGGTTCTACTTATTACACCTGTTCTTACCACTCTTAACATGCCGTGCTTATGTGTTTCTTCTTCCTATCTACCACTGTTCTTTACCAGCCTTTAAAGCTGCCCTTTCAATTCTCGTTTTAATTCTCGAGAAATTAAAAAATATTGAAAAAAAAAATGTATACAAATCACAAAGATCTTTACACTTGATCTTCTCGAATATACATAAATGTATAACCACACAGCACATCCAATGGAATCCTTAACTGCCACCACTTCAAACATGAACAACAACTCAATTACACCAGGTTCATATGTTGGGTTCGATACAATTACAAACCAAATTGAACGTAGATTATTACAACGTGGATTTCAATTTAACATAATGACCGTGGGTGAATCCGGATTAGGGAAGACCACCCTATTAAACACCCTTTTTGCTTCACATTTAGTGGATCCTGTCTCTGGTGAAGCCATTTATGAATCTAATGCAAAGACTACAGAAATTACCGTCACACAACATACATTAGTGGAGGATAGAGTACGTTTAAATATTAATTTGATTGACACTCCTGGGTTTGGTGATCATATCGATAATGATCATTGTTGGGACCCTATTGTGAAATATATTAAAGAACAACATTCACAATATTTAAGAAAGGAATTAACTGCACAAAGAGAAAGAAATATTCCAGATACAAGAGTTCATGCTGTATTATATTTTTTAAATCCATCAAATGTGAAACGTGGATTGACACCATTAGATGTAGTGACATTGAAAAAATTATGTGAAATTGTTAATATTATCCCGGTCATTGGTAAAGCTGATATGTTAACTTTAGATGAAAGATTAAATTTTAGAGAATTAATTAAACAACAATTTGTTATGAATGATATTAAAATTTATCCATATGATGATTTAGATGATATTACTGAAGAGGATTTAGCATTAAATAATTCAATTAAATCAATTATACCATTTGCTGTTGTAGGTGCAGAAAGAGAAATTGAAATTAATGGTGAATTAGTAAGAGGTAGACAAAATCGTTGGGGGGCAATTAACATTGAAGACATGAATCAATGTGAATTTGTTTATTTAAGAGAATTTTTGATTAGAACTCATTTACAAGCTTTAATTGAAGCTACAGCTTTTATTCATTATGAGAAATTTAGATCAAGACAATTAATTGCTTTGAAAGAAAATGCAAGTAGTGCTCATCGTCAATCTAATGCCACTCAATTAAACAACTAGTCCTCCTCCTTTTATGTTTCTTTTCCTTATATTATACTATATATATTACTTATCTTATTAAATAACAATAATATCTCTTTTATCCGTTGATCTAAGTATATATATCTTGTACTAGTATTAACAATTAACCTTTTATATATATGTATATGTATCTTTTGTTGTCTGTACTTAACTATGTATCACTTGTTATCTCTACTTAAACTACACAGATGGCACAGTATATTTCTTCTTACCTAAATCCAATGGAATATATTTATACTTAATCATATGTTGGATCTGTCTTCTCATAGTTAAAGCAAAAAGAATAATGAAATAGATTAAAAGAATTGGCCAATACACAGGAATATCAGTGGCTCTAGAAAGAGTCAATAATAAAGCCAAGACACCACCTCTCATGACATTATACCAAAATTTAAATTCAGGCAATCTTCTAATAAATGGACGGAATTCTTCAGATTGTTCATCAGGAGCACCACCAGCTTCTAATCTTTCATTGGCCTCTTCTTGTTGTAAAGACATATCAAATTTAGGTGTCAAAAATGCTAAGAATTGATTCAATGAAAAGATATAAAAAGTATAACAAATAGCATACCAACCTTGGCCATATATGATTCTCAAGAAGAATATCACTTGTAATACCACAAAGGCCATCCATCTCTCCCTATCATGTGGTGTCACTTTATCTAAATAAAATCTGTATAATTGTTGTAATTCCACCACATATTTGGTCAATCCGTACCCTTTTGAACCGCCTGTTTCTCCAATAAACTCCATTTTGATTTCTTATTCTATTGAATATAGTCTCACTAATGTAATATCACAAACAAGTTACGTATTTGTCCCTGGAAGTTGTTTGTTCAAGCCCTGTTTTTGTGCCTTTTTAGAAGTTGTTTGTTGTTTTTTTTCGTTGCTGTCAAGAAAATTTCAGCTTTTTTTTTCTCGAGGCGTCTGAAAAGTTTGGCGTTTCCTGAAATTTGAAAACAGGGCGATGAGCAGTTTGACACAATTCCAAACAGTAATGGCAGGGTGTTGAAGACAGAGGTCAGATGTCCCTGGAAGTGGTAGCAAATCCAGGTATGGATAATGGCGGTGGTCCAATGCTGGTCGTTGGATCCCAAGCGGTGGGTGGTCTCGTGATGATTTGGGCCATCCATTATCAAAAGAGGTATAACAGGTTGCATCGATCCATTTATGGATTATCCTATGATACACAGTGGTTTCAGTTTATTAGACATGGGTTGTCACTGTATTGTGCTCTGAATTATAGGCTTAACCCCATTGTTAGGGGGCAATTACAACGAAGGTATCCATTATTCTATCCTGCTGATGATGATAAGAGCGCATTGATACCAGTCTCCTTGACCCTTACCGCATTTGATTTCTTGTTGATGTGGAATTTTGGAGGGTTGATACAACAACTTAAGAAATATGACTATACAAGACATATTCATCAAGGTGTATCTTCCCTAGCAAGATGCCTTATTATTCTTTTATTGGTACTTTTTGGTACAGTATCATTATGGTTTGCATATTGGTTTGGTATCCATCGTGGTACAGATTCTGGTCTCCTAGGTATATTTTGGTTAGATCACATCAATTATTTATGGTTATTAGCAGAGATATTCCATGTTTGGTCTCTTTGGCCACAATTATGTATTAATTGGATGGGGAAATGTTGTCAAGGTTTATCTTCAAGATTTGTCATTTTGTCCCTTTGTGGGTCTCTGATTAAATTGTTTGGATGGACAGTTTTAAATAAATATACTGAACAAATTCCATTTTATCAATGGCCATTTAATCTGGATGGTACATTTGTCCTTTCAATGGAATTTGTTGCTTTACTGGGGATATTATTCCAAACATTATTTCTTTATCCAAATAATAAACCATATTTACCAAGACAGACTGAAAAGAGTTTAGTATATGATCATTCATATTCCCTTGTCTAAGATCTAATATAACATGACTTTTTGTTGCATACCAATTTATACACACATATATATATAATTATTATTTACATGATAACTTTTAACTCATGATTAATGACATTATTATAATCTTTTACCTAACAATTTTGTGGCAATCTTAACACCCGGTTTAACATGTCTATCCGAATCCTTCTTAAAATCTTCTAAAGTTAAACCCTTTGTATGTTTTAATAAATGATTCAATTCATTATTTAATTCCGTTTGTAAAAATTTATCCCTAGTTAAGATGACTATATTAGATTCTAAATCTAATGAATATGATCTCTTAGTATAATTTGATGATCCCAATACTGTTAAAAATGGACAATATTGTTTTGAAATATTATCACTAAAATAAAGCCATATCCCCTTGGCATGATATGACCATCCATTAGGTTTATTATGTACACCATTTTCCCATTCTTTTACATCAATATGACTATGTGATTTTGACACTTGTTTTAAAAATTTATAAGATAGATGTAAATATGCATCGGGAAGATGTTTTGAAACACCCTTTGATTGATAAAAACCATTAGCTTTAGTGGATGCAGTGATCACAGTAGAATCATCACAATGAGAATTTAAGATGTTTTTACGTATAGCGGGAAACATATTAAAATACCCCGCCGTAAAAGTCCAATTTATACTGGCATTATTCTTAGTGGTATCTATATTAAATTTCTTGATCATTTGAAATAAGGTAAGAATGGTGGGTAGTTCCGTAGACTTATCTATAGAATGCTTGAAAAGTGGTGTAAATTGAGAGATGGGAAAAATAACAGTATCCCAATCTTTCTTTATGTTATTGCTGGGGTTATCCTCATGCAACAATTTATTAACTAATTGAGATGAATCCCTTAAGAATTTTTTCCTATTAATTAATGGATCACAAGTAAGATTCTCTCGAGGCCACATTAAAAATGGTATTTGGTCATTTTGTAAATCTACTTTATAAGATAAATTACCAACTAGTTTCATCAATTGGAAGTAATAATTATTTAATTCATTATTTTGGAAAATCCAATATCTATCTTGTCTATTAGTAAAATAATCCTTTGATAAATTTGCACCACTTAATATTATCTTATCATTATCAAATCCATAAAATTTCATATGTTGTAACCCCAGACCTTCATTAAATCTTCTTGGAATAAATTTAGATTTCCAACCATGGAATGATGGGGTTCTATATAATCTAAATTGTACTCTATCGGGTCCATATTTAATTAAAAGTTGGGATATTAATGTTATTGTGGAAGTTTGTGGGAATTCTCTTGTAGATCTTAATCCATCCAACAAAAAATGAACTTTTAACTGGGAGTTTTTAGCTAAAGCAGAATCGAGAATACTTATAAACTCTTTCTCTTCTTTTCCCAAATATAAAGAGGTTAAGAAGATTCTTTCTTTAGCTGATTGTATGTTGTGTAAAAGGGTTTGATAGAACTCATCAGGTTTATATAACAACCTTATAGCATCCTTTTGTTTATTTAGATAGAACCTTGTCGGTATAACACTGGATAATGTGTCATGTACTTGTTTAATAAATGTATCTTCTCGCTGTTGTTCTATAGAAGGTTGTTGGGACATTATAGATTGCCTCCTCGTAGAAATGGTGGTAAATGATCTTTTGAAAGGTGAATAAAAAGCAATAATGGGTCTAGAATATATGTGTACCAATGTTAACCCTTGTCTAATCATTACACATAGTTGTATGTGACTATGTGTTTCTACTCCTTTATCAGTTGTTAAGTTATCTCTTCTTTAACGATCTGTAATAAGAAATAATCTTTTTTGTAGGTGATTATATATGGGTTGATACAAAGTGAATATTAATAGGTTCATTAACAACTGTATATGCTTATAAATGTATCTGTGTATATATGAATGCATCTCATTTCTTTCTTCGTTGTTTGAGAGTCGAGGTCATTATTGGCAACGATGTCGTAGAGATTTCAGTAGAGTCCTGCGACATTAATTTTGGAGACCCCGGTGGTGTATTATATGGGATCACAGGTTTCTTCTGTAATATTACATGTTCATCTTTGACTGTGGTGGAGTCGTAGATATCATTATTATCATTAAAAAGTTTCAACCATGGGAATGAAACATTAGCAGCTGTCCCGGTACTTGTCTTGGCTGGGTGTTTATCTGAAGTTGAACTATACCCACTTGCAACCCACCAGTTCTCTATGTAAGTGAGAACAGTAAGTGCAATGGACCGTATTCTTCTATAAATGTATAGTATTGTCCGTTTTATGGTAGCTCTAATATGGAATTCCCAGATATGGTCTCTTAAATATGTGTGAATGTGTATCACACCCAATATACCCCCCAGAAGAGATCCCAACATCACTCCTGAAAGACATAGAACCAAAATGTATTGATATATAATCAATAATAATTCTGTATTAACACTCCTAGCGGTCTTATTCACAATAGATTGAATAGAAGTACCTGAAATGATATATAATGGGATGTTAATTGGCAAGGTGGCCAATTGAGTCAGACAACGTAATGTAGTGACTATGGGGACCACTATAAACCCTTGGATCATGGACCAAATTAAATGGATCACATACTGAACGGTTCTTAACAAAGTAGTCACCAGCCATTTGTTACACGCCAACAGAACCAAACACAGTCCACTCCATCCAAACCACATTGTACCTATGTTATAAGATGCTCTATTTGCAGTGGATGGAAGGTAACAGTGACACATCCAAGGTAAACTGTCCCAAACCCTAACAAATAATTCTTCTTTGCTTTCTTTTCACGGCGAAAAAAAAAATAAATATGCAAATTTTGCAGTATTTAAATTTCCTCGAAGCCTGAAATTCACCACTTTTATTATTGCAATAACCACTACGAAACACTGCAACAAAGCAAGTGCAACACGTAAGTGTACGTGTTCTGTCCATATGAGATTGTTATGGACAGTGAAGAAAGCACAAAAGTCACTCCTGTTTCTGCCCCATCTTCTTGCTTTGGTTCTTTCTAATATCATTATTGGAAATGAACCGCCACAGATTACTGGGTTCTAACTTATGGAGAAGATAAAGCCATCAAACGGGACCTGTTGATTTGATACTTCGACATTATGTCCTCGTGGGGTGGATCGTGGATCGTCCGAGGAGTTCTTTATCTCTGTTTTTTTACACCATGAGTAAAGTGTTCCAAGGTATGATTCTATATTTTGATTCAATTCTTATATTATTATCTTGTTATGTTTGTATTATAGTTGTTATATATATATGTGTGTTATATGTAAGGGTGGTATCAATGGTTTATTCTCCACCAAATTCTGGTCTTAAATCTGATCTACGGGGCACCACCAATGGGTGTAATTGCGCCAAGTATGTAATGGCCCACATTAAATACATCATGGCCAATGTTAAAATCACTGTACTCCTCCAGACACTGTTTAATAATAATCTCTGTTAGTAAAAACAATTGTATTCGATACGTTGTAATATCAACGGTACATACGTTCTATTCTCCTTTGGTGCCATGAACCAAAATGCAGTGGATGTCACTGCAACCACAATAAATACTCCCACTACTGTGTAACTGTTTTGTAATTGTATATTGATACATTTTACAAGTATCAATTATTTGTTGTTAGTAAAATACATTCTCCCCCTCTCTCTTTCACAATCTCTTCATAAACACAACCACATACAAACTCATCTTCTTATAATGTGTAATATCACGGTTTAATGTCTGTTTACAGCTCTTCTTATCTCTGTTAAAAGTGTCAAACAAAGGTTCCAAACCTTTTTATTCAAACTTTTTTTTTTTTCCACTGCAAAGAAATTGAAATTTAGTATGCAAAAACAAGAAAGAAGTGTCAAAGTTACGTTCTTACTGTAAGTGAAGACAACACATAGACATTGAGAGTAATTGAGTAAGGGAAAATGAATAACACAGGGATGATAGATAATATTCCAAAATCTGTAATCGATTGGCTTTCTAATAACGTACAAAAAATCTATAAATTCGATTCGAGAACAACATTTAATGATTCCCTTTGGGCACTTTCATCATTTAAAACAAATTTAAGACCAAGAACTAGGGTATTTATAGATTCAAAGGGGAAATCTAGGCTATTACTTTGTCTATATGGTAAATTTCCTCATGTTGAAGCTAATAATGATTTATTACAAGTACCAATTTTAATTTGGATTGATGATAAATATCCCCTTATACATCCACAATGTTATATAGATATTGCAGAAATTGGTGATGAATGGATGATTCATGTTGGGAAACATGTTGATTCAAATGGACAAATTTATTTACCCCTTTTCAAGGATTGGGATGATAAAGATTCAAAATTTAATATTATTAATACCGTGGAAGAGTTAAGAGTAATAATAAGTAAGGAGGTTTTGATTTGTAGGAAACAACCTTTATTACCACCAAAACCACAGTTAGTACATAATGTATCTTCATTACCCCCACAGGTGCCACCGCCTATCCCAGAGAGACCACAATTGCCAACATCACAGCAATCTTCTGTAATAAGTCTTTCTCAACAACCACATATAAAAACACCAAAATTAGATAAACAGACGCTGTCTCCTCCAGTTGTAATAGATTTAATGGATTCAGAGTTGCAAAGTAATGGTGGAACAACCCCTGAACAATCTTTACATCAAACTCATCTTGATGGGTTATCCCAATTACTACATGGATTAACACTAGTGGAAGGTGAAAAAGTGAATCAAGTACGTGATATTAAATTAACTAAAATTGACACTGCAATCAAACAATTTCAAGACACTCTTAAATATGAAAATGATAAATTACAATCAATAAGATCTCAATTGAATATAAATAAAGATGTATTGATACAACATATAGAACAATTGGATCAAATGGATCAACAATGGTCACAACAATATAAAAAAGCCAGTGATGAAGCCACAACACTTTCACAGCCATTACAAATTACTGAGACGTTGGGATTAAACCAATTATATGATTTAATGGCACAAGATATGGCACTAGATGACTCCATAGCCATCTTAACTGAATTATTAAACAAAAACCGTCTGAATCTCGATGTTTTCATTAGAAAAACCCGTGAATTGGCCAAACAACAATTTCTAATACGATTGAACATAGAAAAGATATACAATCTGTTAAACCAGGCATAACAAATATATAATATATTGTATATGTCTTATATTCCAAAAATTTTGCACGTGCTTTGTCATATGCTTTCCTCTTTGGGAAAAAACACGCCAAATCTGGAAATCAAACTTTCCTCGAAGACTTTAAAAGAAACGCCAAAGGAAACCTGGAACAAGGAGTCCCTGTGACAACATCTTAGAGTAACCTACTAGATCAATTGGAAGTGAATTATGTTGTATCAATTTATTTTGTTGGCTGTACCGTCGTTTGTAGACGCGTCCTCTTTTCTACATTGGAATATTACAAGGAATAATAATAATAATAATAATAATAATGGTGTGCCGTTAATGAAAAGATCAGATAGTTATGGTCTATCCACCACAGAACAACAAAATTTTTATTCTGTAGAGGTAGAATTGGGTACCCCGGTACAAAAATTACAACTTTTATTAGATACCGGGTCATCAGATATGATTGTTGTGAGTGATTCAAATCCCTATTGTTCATCAACTACAGATTGTGATACATATGGATCCTTTAATAGTGACTCTTCTTCTAGTTATACCTCCCAGGATAAAACTTTCAAAATTAGTTATGCTGATGGGACAAGTTCTAGTGGTCAATGGGGGGCAGATACAGTCATGTTGGGGGATGATGAAAAGATGACTTTAACATTTGGATTAGCTCAAAATTCAGATTCCATGGGTGTTTTAGGTGTTGGGTTGCCAGGTTTAGAAGTCTCTAGGGGTAGTACCAGTGGATCCTTCTCTTATAATAATTTCCCTATGCAATTAAAATCAAGTGGGATCATTGAAACCACATTATATTCATTAGCATTAAATAAGGACAAGACCACTGGTGATATTTTATTTGGTGCTGTTGACACATCGAAATATGAAAAGGGTCAATTATTTACGCTGCCTATTATAAATGAATATAAATCACAAGGGTATATTAATCCTTTAAAGATGGAAGTTACATTACAAGGGTTGGGGAAAATTGATTATAATGCTAACACTACCTATACATATACACAATCAAAATTGCCTGCATTAGTGGATTCAGGATCAACTATAATCTATTTACCTAATTCGATTGCCACGATGATTATAAATGAAGTTGGTGCTACATTATCAAATGATCATTATATTATTGATTGTTCCATGTCACAGGATGATACTTTGATAAATGAAAGATTGGCGTTTGATTTTGGTGGATTCCAAATATCGGTCCCATGGAACAATCTTATTTTGTTAAATACAGAAAATGATGCTGGTGAATGTATATTTGGTCTTATGGGACAATCGAAAAATGGAGTAACATTAGGTGATTCATTTTTAACTCATGCATATGTGGTATTTGATTTAGATAATTATGAAATCTCTATGGCACAGGTGCGTGATAATAGTACTACCAGTGGTAAGGTTAATTTAGAAGTCATTGGTAACAATGGAACTATTCCTGGGGTGAGAAAAGCTGCAAGTTATGATGATATATGGACCTCTGATGAAGGTGTATCTACTGGAGGTAATATATTTACCCTCACTAGTAGTACTAGTAGTAGTTCTACTCGTAGTCCAAGTTTAACAAGTCAATATTCATCCAGTACAAGAGTGATTTCTACAACCTCGACAAGACATGTTTCTTCCACGCAAAGTTGGACATCAAGCTCAATCTCTAGTGTGAGAACACCTTCTGGTGTTGTACATACTAGTAGCAGTATTACTAGTACTCATAACACTACAACCTCAACCAGTACAACCCATTCTCCTAACAGTACGGTAATCCATCATGCCACTGTCTCAAGCAACAACCATAACATTACTACCACTTCGCCAATTATCACATCATCATCATCATCATCAACATCTTCTTCCACAACCCACCTTGCTTCATCATCTGCCGTCTCTACATCGTCAAGTGTCACTACACACTCTTCATCTTCTAGCACCACGACCACACACTCTACCACAAGCAGCACAGCTACTCAAGAAGCCAAGAAAAACGGCAGTGTTCCCCGGTGGAGCCCACCTGCCTTCTACCACACAGTCCTGGTGACCTGTCTGACCGTGGTGTCCCATTTATTCTAGCCCAAATATCAATATTATCTAACACACAATATTTATATATATTCTACTTTTGTATAACACCGGCACCGGCCGTTCGACTCCGGTTTCGGGCTGCCATTTCCTGCACGAAAACAGTGAAAAAATTTTGTCGCCCGCAAAACAATCACCGCCTGCCAATTTCCAATCGCAATCAGTCACAGGGAACATCGAGCTTTTGATAAAACAAATAAATATCAACTGCATCGAGCGAGTCATCTTTAACTGCGAGTTTCATTTAAAGTTATTTCTCTATTTCAGTCGTGGTGTTAAGTTTTTCTTTCAATCTCCCCACAACAACAGACGTATAATGATCAGAACTTTACTCAGTGGATCTGTGAAAAGATCTGCTGTTACTGCTCAAAGAGGGTTGATTCGTCACAGTTCCTCTTCTACCAGTGCATTAGCTTATAAACAACTACACAGACATCAAGCTAGACCCCCATTACCTGTATTAGAAACTCCAGCATGGGATGCCAATGCTGCTGTTTCTTCTATTCTTTATGAAACTCCTGCCCCATCTTTACAACCAAGAAAACAACATGTTTTAAATTGTTTAGTACAAAATGAACCTGGTGTTTTATCTCGTATTGCTGGTACTTTAGCCGCTAGAGGGTTTAATATTGATTCTTTAATTGTTTGTAACACTGAAGTGAAAGATTTATCTAGAATGACTATTGTCTTACAAGGTCAAGATTCTGTCATCGAACAAGCTAGAAGACAAATTGAAGATTTAGTTCCCGTTTATGCCGTCTTGAATTATACTAATGCTCAATTAGTTAAGAGAGAATTATTAATGGCTAGAATCTCTTTATTAGGTGCTGAATATTTTGAGGATTTATTATTACATCACCATCAAACCACCACCAACACTGCTTCTAGTACCAACGCTACTGGTTCTACCCCAACTGATGCTGATTTAATAAACAAGATTAGAGATCAACCATTCCATCCATCTAATATGCCAGCTTCTGAAGTGTTAAGAAAGAAACATGAACATTTAAATGATATTGTTACATTGGCCAAGAATTTTGGTGGTAAAGTTGTTGATATTAGTGAAACTAGTTGTATTGTAGAATTAGCTGCAAAACCAACTCGTGTTTCCGCTTTCTTAAGATTAGTAGAACCATTTGGTGTCTTAGAATGTGCTAGATCCGGTATGATGGCATTACCAAGAACTCCATTACAGACTTCTATCGAGGAAGCTGAAGGTTTAGATCAACAAAATAAGATAAGTGATATTGTTGATATTACTCAATTACCACCTGGTTAATTTAAAAAAAAAAGCCCAATCTTTTATTCTTTTCAATCCTGTTTATCTATTTAAATATTTATAATGATATTATTTCTATATATTTATAAATATACGTACCAATATTTGTTATTTTCATGTGTATGTTTTATAGCTTTTTAAAACTTTTAATTGTTAAATCCATAAGAAATAAATAAATAAAGAGAAAGAGTTTTATAAAGTCATCCAATCCCATCACATCCCAACACACAAAGCAAACTTATAGCTACGTAAAATAACAATGGTTGCCGACACAAACACCACCACACAATGGAGTCAAGTGACAACCTCACTACAAGATATCTTGAACAACAACGAAACACAATCTTTAAATTCATTATCATTAACCAATAATAACAACTTAAAAGTTTCAGACACTACAGATGCTGAACAATTAAAGATCCAATTACAATTGGTACAAGATCATTTACAAAATGTTACCAAGTCAAAACAATTGTTAGATACAATGAGATCTAATTTATCTAATATTATTAACACTATGTCATTAGAACCCGCAGAAAATACTAGCGTGACCTCACAACCTACACATGTGGAAGAACCATCAGGTGGGAAACAATATTGGACTAGTGCATTCAATCCAGTTGGTACTATCCCATTACTTTCAGAAGTTGCATATAAACCAAAGAAAACAAGTCTTGATGAAGAATGGTTTCAATGTATTGTCATTAAAGTATCTTCAGATGGTATAAGATATGAAGTGCAGGATCCTGAACCGGATGAAATGGGGAATGCTGGGAAGATATTTAAATGTACCTGGAAGGAAATTATCCCAATCCCAACTCCTAAAGCTAGAACCTCTTTAAAACCTTATCCAATGGGGACAAAAGTGTTAGCAAGATATCCAGAGACCACAACATTTTATCCCGCAGTGGTCAGTAGGGATCATAAGAAGGATACAAAGATTTGTAAATTAAGATTTGATGGTGAAGAAGAAGTTAACAAAGAAACAGAAGTCGATAGAAGATTGGTGTTGCCTTTCCCTACAATTTCAGCTTTACCCGTCAATAACGCCAGAAGATCCTGATTTAATCGTCTTATCCCAGCCATTTATTATTATATCATTCTATTCCTGCTCTACTACCACTGCTCTTCCCAGCAACGTCAATCAAGTCCACTTATTTAAATTTTCAAAGTGAAAAAAAAAAATTGCAAGCCAAAACAACAAGATTCACACTTTTAAACCACTTTAAACACACACAAATAAAGAGCATCCAAGCTATAATTCACATTCAATAATCATGGATGAAGCATTAGGAAGTCACAGTTATGTATGTTGCTTTTTTGTTCGGTTTTATTCCATTCTTTTCTTTTGGGGAATGAATGGCTAGAAGTTGTTTGTTTGTTTATTCAATTGAGGGTTTAAGACACACACACTAGCATGCACAAAATGTCATTAGTGGATCACTTGTTACTAACATTACCTACCAATAAAAAATTTACCATCAAATGGTTGTTTGAGTTTTTTGAGGTATCTTTATTTTTTTAATAACAGGATGATCAGCGTAGTAGATCAAGATCTCCATCTCGTCGTGGATTCCGTGACGACAACTATCGTGGTGATATAGACCCATATTATGAAGGTGGTGGTAGAAGAGGTGGAAGATTCGGTAGAGGTGGTAGAAGAGGCGGTGGTAGAGGTCGTGGAAGAGGGTTTGGACATGGCCGTGGGGATGGTAGATTTAGAAGAGATTTCCGTGGTTCATATGGGCGTAGAATGGAATCGGATGCTGTTACATCAACAGATAGAAATTATGAAAATAGTGTTTTTGTAGGAAATTTATCATTTGATTGTACTAGTGATGATTTAAGAGAATATTTTAGTGGTATTGGTGAAATTATTAATGCTGATATCATTTATTCTCGTGGTCGTCATAAAGGGATGGGTACTGTAGAATTTGCTGATCATCAAATGGTAGAAGATGCTATAAATCAATTAGATGGTACCATGTTTATGGATCGTGATATTTTTGTTAAACAAGATCGTGCTCCACCTGGATCATCAGATAGGTCTCGTTCCAGATTAGAATTTCGTACTGAACCATCAGAATCACGTTATGGTGCTCCAATATCAGCACCACCACCACAAGGACCAATACCACCACGTGGTCAATTAGATGGTTATGAAGTGTTTGTTGTTAATTTACCATATTCCACCACTTGGCAACAACTAAAAGATTTATTTAGAGAAGCTGGGGATGTTATTAGAGCCGATGTTGAATTAGATTATAGAGGCTATTCAAGAGGGTTTGGTAATGTGTTCTTCCCAACTAAAGAACAAATGTATCAAGCTATTGATTTATTTAATGGTTACGAACTTGATGGTAGAGTATTAGAAGTAAGAGAAGGACGATACAATTATTTATTAGATGAAGATAGAAGAGGTAGAGATGGGAATCCTGAAGATAGAGGAAGATATAGCAACGAAAATAAATTTGATGATTCTGATAGAATGGAGGAAGAACCTATTAATGATTCCATCGAAGAAGCGGAAGCCCCAGAATCTTCATTCACTGATGCTATAGTTGGTGGGGGTGAAAAGAATAACTTGGTTTATTGTTCTAATTTACCATTAGCTACTTCATCTAATGATTTATATGAATTATTTGAAAGTTTTGGTAAAGTAGAAAAGGCAGCTTTTAAATTTGACAACACAGGAGCACCAACAGGTATTGCAGTCGTAGAATTCGTTGATGCTAACACTGCAGAACTTTGTATCGATAAATTAAATAATTATAATTATGGGGGTAATGATTTAGCTGTATCTTTTGCTCAACATGATTCTGAATTATAATCTTAAAAGGGGAAAATAATACATTGGAAAGAGGTTCTAAGAGACGTCTGTTTTTTTTTTTTGCTCCATCTCTCCCACAATTTAACTTTAGCTATAATATAACGTAGTAGTAGTGATTATGATAATGAAATATTAGAAATAATGGAAATTCCTCATGGAATATTCTATTTTTGTGGTAAGTCATCCTTTCTCATAACCATTCAAAAGTTTTATCAGTTTAGTTTTAATTGGTAAGGAAAACTTCTCGAATACCTCGAACTCTTATGCTTCTTTTATTTTTTTATCCTTCCTCTAGAAATTTCAACATATGTTTAGTCCATATATAGACTACACACAATATTATTATATATCTCTAAAATTTATATGCTCTTAATTTACTTAGTGTCTCTTCATATTTTTATTTTACAAATTGTAATTTTTCTGGTTTATCGTTCCTATAATCAACATCATCTTCACTTACCTTTTCTGCCTTTTCTTTATTCGGTATAGTATCTTGATTGACAATATCAGCTAAAAATGCAAAAGATAAGTCCTCCACTAAATCAGAATTGTTAGCGGTGGGATCAACTTTATGATCTGTTGTGCTGTTAATGTTTGAAAGAATCTTTTGACTTACCATTTTAACCTCCTTCTCTGGGCTCATAGCAAAGTTAAGCTTGGTTGGAGATACCCAAATTGGATCCTCCTCATTTGACGTTGTGGCTAAATCATTCGATTCATTGATGTTGGTCCCATCTTGTGGTTTTATATCGGACATTATATCTCTAGATAACCGATATACAACAGGACCTTTCTTATTTTGTTGTAAGTTGGGTATATCTTTCAATTCATGGGATTTTTGAGTGTGATCAGCATCAGCTTCTGGAATCTGTGGAAGGATATTATGATTACTCATATCAAGATTTTCTTTATTTATCATGGAATCGAAAGTCATATTAAATGAGCTAAATTCTATGTCATCCAAAAGGGAATTTGGAATCTTATCATCAGTATGTTGCTTCTCATCACCAACACTAGCTTTTTCGATTATATCTTTCTTAAAATCTGCACAATCCAAAATATTGTCATTACGTTCCTCGTAATCAATAGTATTATGGCTTTCAGAGGTTTGAACTGTTGTATCATTGGCTGCATCCTCAGTAACATCAACAGTTGGAATTCCTTGTTCTGTAGTTTCCAAAGTTTCATCTTTATTCGATACGGAGCTTGTAGAAATGATGGAATGTACTTCCGAAAAGGTATCTCTAGGTTCCTCGGATGGTGTAACATATTGATGGTTGTCTAAACTTTCGACTGATGGATTAGGAAGATTTTTAACTTCATCCTGAGATGTAAAGGAAAGTTCCATCCAACGTTTATCTGGTACATGATTAATATCAGAGGGGAATGAAAAATCAGATCCAATGTTGGTTTCATTGGCCAAAAATCTATTTACGGGAGATTTATCATTATTATAATTAGACTCAGGTTTTTTTAAAGGTGTGAGGGTATTGTTTATAATGTTATCCTTTAGACGATCCTCATTGGGTATTGTTCTATTCACATATTTTGAAGGAGAACTTGTAACCACTTTAAATGAAGATGGACTCTTGGATGCTGGATTTGCGGAGGTGTTTTCACTGAACATAGATTGAACCACCTTATGAACACTTTCATCTATTTCACTAACTGTGGAATCCTCTTCCAATCCTACCTTTATTTGAATATTTGGGATGTCTGTATGGTTTGAAGACTTAATAGAAGAAATAGGTGGTTGTCCAGAGGCATCAATCGAGTCAGAAACATCTGAGGGTTCTTCTTGGACACTCTCCATTGTACCTTTATTTTCACTTGGATCCAATAGTAGGGAATTATTCAAAGAATAAGTGCTTAGAATTCTTTTCCAATTATATTTAGCATCATTTTTATCAAGAACCATTCTCATACCTTGAAATAATTCAATGAATGAAGGTGATCTTTCAAAGGAAATTTGTGGCTTGGATATTGGAATATGAGGTAGTTCAGGAAATGCTTGAAACTTGTTGTTTTTCTGATCAGTACTACGATCGATGCTCTTATCTACAGGATTATCTTGAGGCATACTAGCACTTTTATTAGAATGCTTATCATTCAAAGTAGATACATTGGAATTCTCAAATACCTTCTCAGTAGTAGAATTAATAGTTTCATTAGTAACTGAATGAGCTAATGCTGTTGGGGCTTTATCAGTATCAGTTTCTTGATTACTATAAGGAGGTTGTTGGGTTTCCTGCTCAGAAGTGTTATGAGCTTTCTTTTTAATAGTTGGAATATTGTCAACAAAATCCCCGAACAAATCATCATTAAAAACTTGGCTCTGGGCTGACATATCACCAGTTAAACCTTTATTTACAATGTCCCTTGTTTTTATAGTTGAATGAGAAATATCGGTTGTGTCAACTTCAGTTACATTATTAGCAGCTTTAAAAGAATCTTGAAATTCATGTGTAATCCCAGTAACCTCAGAATTGGCATCATTTTCCTGAGGATTTATACCCTCTGAAATATCTTCGGGCTGTTTAATTGAGTTTTCGTAAATAGTCTCTTTTGGTAATGGTGGCAGTTCGGCTCTTTCTTTAACTTTTTCCAGTGATAAGCAACTTGCAGTTTTTTCATCAGAATCATGTTTAGTATTCATAAGACGAGCACTTGCATTGTTGTGTAGAGTTTCGATATTTGTATCGGATATCGTTTTTTCCTCAGGAGCCTCTGGTTTCTTAGTAAACTTGGTGTTTCTCACAACAGATGATATTCTCAGTTGGGATGTTGAGTCATTATCCTGCAATTCATCTGATGGTGAATTCCTGCCATGGATGTAGTTATTCTTCCCAGCAATTCCTTTCTCTTCAGTCTTTTCAATACCTGGAGCGAGATTTATCCTAGACAATCTATTCCCTTCAGCTGGAGTTTGTATCTTTCTCATTGAGGTCGGAGTTGGGATTGTTGCCATATCCTGCTTTCTTTTATCGTCTAATTTTTGAGAAGTAACAGTAATTGGCTTACTTATCTTTGTTTTCCTTGATTTATTCTTAGAACCTCCAAATATACTCTTAAGAATTCCAAAAAGACCACCTTTCGTCTCTTTCTTTTTCACTTGAACATTTTTATTGTCTTTTGTCTTTGTTTGGCGAATCTCCTTTTTTGCTACAGATGATACCTGTTTTTTAACAGTTGCCTTCTGTACTTTGAGTTTATTCTTTATAGGAGTAGAAACCTTTTTGGTTGGTTTTTCACTTTTAAGTTTCGTATTCCCTTTTTCAGGTTCTTTCAGATCACTGGTATTGCTTCTAAATGTGGTAATAGTTCCATATGATTGCTTATTTTCACTATTCACCTGTTGAAGGATACACTTTTCGTTTGTTTCTTCAACATTTGAGGACATATGATCTTCTTCTTTTACGTCTTTTATATTTTTTAATAAATTAACTTGACAAATCATTAGATCTCTGGCATGTGGTGAATTGATTGAAGAATAGTATGAGGGGGTATGCTTTGAAATATTTTCAATAATTTTGAAAATGATTTCACTGGAAGGAAGTTCTATTATTACTTTATCATTTTGAGCCGATATAATTGTAAATTGAATGGTTTCGTCCTTTTCAGTTTCCTTTATAAATTTTGCAAAAATGGCAGATTCTAGATGATTGATAGTGAGTAGAGATAAAGATGGTTCAATATTTAAGAAAAGTGCAAAGGGAGATTTTATTCTTTCGTTATTATAAGCATCTAATTCATGAGCTGTAGAAAATAAGGTGATATCCTTATTTACAGCCTTAAATAGATGGAATGCAGTATCCTTTTCCAAGATCTTAGCTTTTGTAATTAGCTCTGAAATATAAGTTACATTGACTGTCTTGGGATTAGCAAGTTGACATGTCATTGAAAATGATTCTTCATCTTTAATAGCATCCAATCTTAAATATTTTCCGTCAAAAACCGAGACAAAGACTTTATCGATATAACAGTATTTTTCCACCTTCAATTTGGGTATCTTTGGTGGTAATGGAACTTCATTTATTAGGGAATTCATCAGAATATCGGATATTAGTGGTCTATGGACTCCATCTGTGGTATAATACTGTTTGAAATCAAATATACTTAAAATCACAACATAGTCACTAAAAATGACCAAGACATTTCTGTTATCAGCCTTGGAAGTATCAATAATATCATACACACCGACCACACGTCTCTTTAACCATTTATATTGTAATTCTACGGGCCAGCCTTTAGCCAATTCCGTTAAAATTTTCCCTGATGGAGTGAAAACTCTTGTATTATATGAATTTAAAGGTTTATCTAATTTACCAAATGAATCAATTACATCCATGATATTGGTGAATTCCTTCTTGGCCAAATTTTGATTTGTTATGGATGACCATTTTTTCTTGCTATGGTATAATCTATCAATGATTAATTTTAATTTAATCAATTTTTCTTGTGGACCTTTAATTATTGTTTCAATTTTCAATTCTGTGTAAGTGTCTCTCTCAGGTAAAACATTTTGAAAGTTTCTTAAAAACAACTTAATATCTTTGCTAAAATTCTTTGTAGCAGCCTCGTGTCTAGTGTATGCTTTATAAAAATATGGTATCGTTAGACTACAAGCACGTAATATTTCTAATGATCCATAAGGTGATGCAGTTTTTAATGAATCCAAAAAGATACAATTAATTCTTGTTACTTCATCGATTGTAGGTGGGAACAGTCTATTCAACTTTATAGTAGACAATCCTTCAATTTCCTCGTTTAAGACGCGTACTCTTAATGGGATCAATACTTTTTGTAAAAATTCCACCAGGTTAAAAGTAAAGTTAGATTGGAACTGTAATAATTCATTAATAATGGCTTTCACTAAAGGACCTTCATCTTCTAAGAAAGATTCATTTTCTGGTGGCTTATAATTGTATTCAGTTTGTTCTGGCGAATATTCCGTTATAGGGTTAAACAATTGTTCCAATTGTTCACCTAGATGGAACACCAATTTATTATTAGCATCTATATAGTTTTCATTATTCTCATAAACGACATCAAGTAACATGGAATTTATCACTCTGCGTGATGAGAAAACCCCAGTTTCAAGCAATCTGGTACCTAAAGTCTTTGGTGTCAAGTACGTGAAAAGATGGCATTTACTAGCTAACTCACCAGCATATGTTTGATCATAATCAAATTTCAATGGATAATGTGGCGCAATGGTTTGAATTTGTTCTTGCGTCAATTGGCTAAATTTTTCCAAAAGACATATAGCCAAAGTTTTCTTAACAGTAGAACCTCGATCCTTTTCAGGCAAATTCTCAATAGCAGGATAATATCTGGAATTTTTGGTGATATCAATGTGAGGAAATGTAGTTAATCCCAGTTTATCTAATGTGAAGGCTGAAATATTTTTCGTATCTGGATCTTTAAACACCACAATTAAGAATGGGCCCCATAACAACTTGTCATGGTTGTAATATACGGTAGAATCAGTTAAAACCTTGTCCAACCATTCTTGGGATTCTGTGTTTTTCAAAAATTGTTGCAACTCTTGAGTGGACGCAATCGATGGTATGAGGTTATTAACGATATGTAATTGCCAATCTGGCCCCGTTCTCATTGCGATTTCTTCTTGAGAGTAAATAGAAGATAAATCAAGAGTCATTTCAACCTCTACTTGATGTAATCGTGGCCTCTTGTGTTGGTATTTTCGAGTTTTAAAAGCGGTACTAACACTATAAAGTTTCAATGTTTACATTTCGTGAAATTTCAATGTTTACATTTTCATTTTCTGGGAAGTGAAAAATTGTTAATAGTGGAAAAGAAGCCAGTTCCACAGTGACAGTGACAGCAATACGAAGAAGGTGCATATCTGGAGTTGAGATGACGGTAGTGAATTTACACAGCAAATTGACACTTGATGGGTCTTACAAGTTGATCCAATTGACACCAGATATTTTGAAAGTGATTGAACAAAATAATGATTCCACAGACGGTAATACAGGGCTTGAATTTAAGACATTGGACGAACATATAGGTCATGAAGCCAAGAGTGAGGTGGTTCTTTGTTCTACTGACAAGACGTGGCTTTTAAGACAGAAAAACCATTCGAATACGGTCATGTTGATGAAACGATATGAACCTAGTGAAAAAGCTGTTGTTCCTGAACATATGTTATTTGGGTGTAAAGAACAGCCCAGTTTAGATCTAATGGGGTTTAGTAAGACTACTTATGAATATGAGACAAAATTGATTCAGGGGAAGATTAATTTGGATGTAGTCCCCTTATATGATGGTGAATTAACTTCCTTTGGTGAAGATATGTCAAAAAGCACCACCACAAAACCATTAAGGACAATATCTGAATTGGTTGAAAATAGTGCATGTTCTCGGGATGAATGTTTGAAAGAATGGCATCAGATTGGTGGATGTATAGTCAATGATTACATTTGTCTATTATCTGATTCATTTATGTCTAAAGCGTTACATGTCACTTTAGTCAGTATTTTAGGTGGATCTCTTAATATGGACAAGTTAACTTTAGATCAAACATTTGAGTTAGTGACAAGAGATATCGATGATGAATACAATCCATATACATTAGAAGTGGTCCGCACCGTGTTAAATAAATTCGGTACAAAGGAATCTCCGGAGGTTGATATATGGAAACTTAACATGGAAGTTATTGCCAAATGGTATGGTAAGCAAGCACTACATAAATATGCTCGTCAACATCCAGTATCCATTGATGAATTTCTAATTAAATGGAAATCTTTATTCCCACCATTTTTCCCCTGTGATATTGATGTTAATATGTTACGTGGAATGATATATAGACCAAGCACAGATTCCATCCAATACATTTCTCGTGCCATTTTACCCATAGAACCCAAGGAAAGATTTAAGACATTATTTAAATTACAATCCACTTGGTTATTAGAAGATATTGCCCCATTTGTGGAAGAACTGAACACAAGAGGGTTAAAACTAGATAATTTCATTATGAAATACGCTCGTAGAAGGAAGGTGGCTAATCCAGGAGATAAACGTAAGACACAAATCGTTGTATCCAGCAGATGATGATGTTTTTGTGTCATGTGTCACTGTGTCAGGTCATCACGTGCTCCACACCCCATAAATGAATATAATCCACTCTACTGAGGGATATATACACATTAATACCACCAAACCAGCTGTATAAGACTCATTCACACGTCAGTTATAACCCATATATCACCCAGTTGTTTACTAACATGTTGCAAGATACTTCGAAGCAGTCAAGGGAGTCTGACAGGAATATCAGTGTTCCACCACAGAAAAAGAACACTTATTCCCAGCCAAACCGGCCTTGAAGAACGACTTCTGTGCAATACCCTTCTACAAGTATTCTAGGTAGCCAGAAATGCTCTGTAACAGTGCATTTCTGGGCTTTAAACAAGGGATTTCTGGCTGTTCCTGTCTGGATTTTTCATTTCAATACTGTGGACATCTCTTTTTTTTTTCAGCTCACAATTAATAATCATCGATGTACCTATCAATTTATTTGTGAGAACATATAAATACAAAGATATACAAACAATTATACACATATTTATCTGTATATTATACTTACGCAAGAAGTTAAATATATATTTCTGAGAGAGTTTGGGTAGTTTATTCAGAACTTCAAGCAAGAAAGGACATAAAAAGGAAATATTTCTTATACTGCATTTAGTCACACCCCATCTTTTATTTTGTGAATATATACATCTATACACCAGATAGAGTTTTGTCTAGAAAGATGTTATTAAGGAATCCGTTAGTGGTTAAACCATTTCGTGTATCACAAGCTGTATCAAATGTTACTCTAAGGTCCATCTATTCCTACCGTACGCAATCAAATAATAACACCTTAGCAAAGAGATCATATCATGTTACAAGATTGAATATGGCCTCTGGTGCAGCAGCCACAGCTAGTAAGACAATTGAAATTCCAGAAGATATTGCTTTAGAGACTCATACTGATGTTCAAGCTGCTACAAAGGATCAAGCTGATCAAAGATCTGCTGCTACTGAGGGAGAAATTACAGATGCTTTAACTTCAGGTACGACTGCTTTAAACTATGCGTATAGACAGGATACTGGGTTTGGTACAAGACCTATTTATATGGATATGCAAGCTACGACTCCGACTGATCCTCGTGTCCTTGATACTATGTTGAAGTTTTTCACTGGGTTATATGGTAATCCACATTCTAATACACATTCTTATGGGTGGGAAACTAATAAAGCTATTGAAGATGCGAGAAAACAAATTGCTTCTTTAATTAATGCTGATCCAAGAGAAATTATCTTTACCTCTGGGGCAACTGAATCAAATAACATGGTTATTAAAGGTATTCCAAGATTTTATAAGAAGACAAAGAAACATATTATTACTACTAGAACTGAACATAAATGTGTTTTGGAAGCAGCAAGAAGTATGATTAATGAAGGTTTTGAAGTCACTTTCTTGAATGTTGATAAAGATGGTTTAATTGATTTGAAAGAACTAGAAGATGCTATTCGACCAGATACTTGTGTAGTTTCTGTTATGGCTGTTAATAATGAAATTGGTGTTATTCAACCTTTAAAGGAAATTGGTGAAATTTGTAAGAAACATAAGGTGTATTTCCATACAGATTGCGCTCAAGCTTACGGTAAGATTAAATTAGATGTTAATGATATGAGAATCGATCTTTTATCTATATCATCACATAAGATTTATGGTCCAAAAGGTATTGGTGCCTTATATGTGAGAAGAAGACCAAGAGTCAGATTAGAGCCATTATTATCCGGTGGTGGTCAAGAAAGAGGGTTAAGATCTGGTACTTTGGCACCTCCATTAATTGCAGGGTTTGGTGAAGCTGCTAGATTATTGAAACAAGAATTTGCCAATGATGAAGCTCACATTAAGAGACTTTCTGATAAATTAATTAACGGGTTATTATCTTTAGAACATACTAACTTGAATGGGTCTGCTGATCATAGATATCCAGGTTGTGTTAATGTCTCTTTTGCTTATGTTGAGGGTGAATCTTTATTGATGGCTTTAAGAGATATTGCTTTATCATCTGGTTCTGCTTGTACCTCTGCATCTTTAGAACCATCGTATGTCTTACATTCTTTAGGTGCTGATGATGCTTTAGCTCATTCTTCAATTAGATTTGGTATTGGTAGATTTACAACCGAAGAAGAGATTGATTACGTTATTAAGGCAATTAGTGAAAGAGTTAAATTCTTAAGAGAACTTTCCCCATTATGGGAAATGGTTCAAGAAGGTATTGACTTAAATTCCATTGAATGGTCTGGTCATTAAATTTTGAATTCGTAAATAGTAATAATAATAATAATAATTTATATTGTAAGTTTCAGTATATATAGTTTTTTCTATAATATTAAAAACGTAGCAAGTTTATACATTTAGTGCTCTACTGCTTAAGAGAAGATATCTATACTAACTCAAAGAAGCAGTCTATTTTTTTTATGATACATTTTTGATTATTTCTATATAAAGAATGGTTAAATAAATAAAAAACTCATCATTGAAGAATGTGGGAGAGTAATCATTATACATTTCATTATTTCGTATCTTGGGATTTTGATTGGTTCAGTTTTACTTTTTTCATTAATCTCATCATTCTTAAGCTAAGATTTCCTTAACAGCCTTAGCAATAGCATCACCAACTTCAGAAGTAGAATTACTACCACCTAAATCAGCAGTTCTAATACCAGAGTCCAAAACTCTCTTGACAGCTTCTTCAATAGCCTTACCTTCTTCAACCAAATTCAAAGATAATTTCAACATCATAGCAGCAGATAAAATGGTAGCAATTGGGTTAACTTTACCCTTTGGTAAATCTGGAGCAGAACCATGACATGGTTCATATAGACCGAAAGCGGTATTAGTATCTGGTAAAGAGGCTAAAGAAGCAGAAGGTAATAAACCTAAAGAACCAGGAATAACAGAGGCTTCATCAGAAATAATATCACCAAACATGTTAGAGGTAATAACTAAACCATTTAGTTGAGTTGGGTTCTTAACTAAAATCATAGCAGCAGAATCAATCAATTGATGTTGAACGGTTAAAGTTGGGAATTCTTCCTTAATAGTCTTTTCCACAGTCTTTCTCCATAATCTAGAGGAGGCAAGAACATTAGCTTTGTCTAAGGACCAGATTGGTAATGGTGGATTATGTTGTAAAGCTAAGAAGGCCGCCATTCTAGTAATTCTTTGAACTTCTGGGACAGAATATTTTTCAGAATCCCAAGCAACACCATCCCCTTCATCTTCTTTTCTTTCACCAAAATAGATACCACCAACCAATTCTCTAACAACAGTGAAATCGGTACCTTTAGCGTATTGTGGTTTTAATGGAGATAAATCTAATAAAGAATCAGAAGCAAAGTTACATGGTCTTAAATTGGCATACAATTGTAATTCTTTACGGATCTTCAAAAGACCTTGTTCAGGTCTAACAGCCCCAGTCCCCCATTTTGGACCACCAACAGCACCTAATAATACAGCATCAGCCTTTTTAGCGGCTTCTAGAGCTTCATCTGGTAATGGAACACCAGTAGCATCAATGGCAGCACCACCAATTAAATGATGTTGATATTCAAATTTAGCGTTTGGACGAACAGAAGCAATGGCATCTAAAACTTTGATAGCTTCCTCAGTGATTTCTTGACCAACATGGTCACCTGGAAGGACGACGATCTTCTTAGTAGACATTATATTTAAAATTTTATATCAAGGGGAAAGTTAAAAGTTAATTCTAGTTTGGGGTATTTTAACGGTTAAAATTCGAAAAGCAAAACACTGATGGTAGAAAGTAATTGTTTACTAAGTTAGAAACCCACTGAACCTGTATATTATATATTCCAACTAATAACTGATAATTACATTGCCCTCGAGGTTACTTTTGAGTCATGAAATATTTCACTCTGAAGTTTTCACTACGGGAAGTCCTTTTGCTATACAAAATTTGTCCGGTGACGGAGCGGTTTTAGGCCGGTTTACCGTTTTGAGAAACCTGGACCGGATTGCTTCATTTCCTGATTGGGCTGTTTTATCCCAAAAAGGAAAATTATCACTTTTGGAAAAATTTGCAAGGACACTTATTTTTTTAATGTGTTGTTTTAAAAAGTTGATGTTGATGCTTAAGGGAAAAGGGACTACTTATAGTGATAAATTCAACAAAAATAATATTGACGAATTACATAATTCTTCAAGAGGTGTTGAAGCCTGTTGTAATGTAAAGGTCATGATAGTAAGTTCCTTATAATTTGTTATTGGAAGTAGCCCACAGCTTGCCCTAAGTTCAGTAAAGTATTGCGGTGGATTTATGAAGTTATTGACCTTAAATTTCTTCAATTCCACCTATATTGAGCAGCTACAAGCATTGTATCAAATTTAAATTTAAAACACTGAGTTTAATTAGGGAAAACTTTTTCTTCAGGGTAAAAATACATTTGTGGACATTTTTATACAGATACATCCTAAAATAATATAATAAAGATGTCGGTATTCTTTTTTGAACAGGGAAGATGTTCTATTGAATGTAGTTGGTATAACCTACGGAATCAATCAGGTTTAGTATCTAGACCCTCTCTACTATTGTGATTATTACACATGCTTCCATATGGGTGATTTACAGTGCTTTCTATATAAACTGCCATTAGTATGTTAAATTGAATGATCTATTAGCCAAGAAACACACCAATCCATTTCTCTTTAAAGCTACCAACTGTTTACTATTAGACAGATATTTCCTTTCCGTCTAATAATGACTTTATGACATTATTACAAATAATCTTTTATACTTTATTATATCCAACTTAACTTACCTTAGGAACCATTTGTTGTATCTTTAAGTCAACAGAATTTAACAACATAATATACTTAGGAGAATTTTAAACCCGAACCCAAATAGTTTTTCCTGTTAGTTTATATAAAATCAATTCACAATCATAAGCTACTCAATTTAAAAACTAGCTATTCAATAGATTGAACATTTAGTGCTTTTTAAATATGGAACAAAGACATATCTTTATTTATCATGACACATTGAAACATTAAATATATAAATATAAAGATAAATATAAAAAGATAATTAAACGAAATATAAATCTAAAGTACCTTCCATCTAGATAAATAACAAAATAAATGCAAAGATGGAACCAATAACAGGTATATCAATCTTCCAAGCTTTACCTTCATAAGCAGAAAGTGTAGCACTTAAAGTAGTAACACTTCTTGTTTGTTGACTTGGTATTGGTGTTGTAGTAGCATACGCAGCTAATAATGAGGAACCTTCAAGATCATAAGAACTAACACTTGGTAAATCTGTAGGTGCTGAAGTCACAGCTGAACCGACGTTCGATGAAGCTGGTAACGGAGTAGTAGTTGCGTATTCAGCTAGAAGATCAGAGCTCTTAGGATCAGCAGTACCTGATGGTAAATGGGTAGTAGCTGCACTCACACCGGAGACAACAGTTGGAGTACCGGTACCTGTTTGTTGAACTGGTAACGGAGTCGTAGTTGCGTATTCAGCTAGAAGATCAGAGCTCTTAGGATCAGCAGTACCTGATGGTAAATGGGTAGTAGCTGCACTCACACCGGAGACAACAGTTGGAGTACCGGTACCTGTTTGTTGAACTGGTAACGGAGTCGTAGTTGCGTATTCAGCTAGAAGATCAGAGCTCTTAGGATCAGCTGTGCCTGATGATAAATGGGTAGTAGTTACCGATGTCATAGCATAGTTTTCATTGGAAACAACAGCTGGAGACGCGGTAATTCCTGAAGAAGTTAGTACTCTTTGTAGATTAGTGTTTGATAGCGTGTAAACTTGGCCATTATCAGGTGTCGCGTCATAATCATTAGGTAATGAAGTCGTATGGCTATCCACAATAGCACTAGAGGTGAGAACAACAGAAGTTGAAGGAATTAGTTGTCCAGAGGTAGCATGTGATATTTGCTTAATTTCAGTAGATGATACATCTGATGAACTATCACCAGAAACATCTTGGGAAGTAGAAGAAGTTGGTATTAAGGAGGTATTGGATAACATGGAAGTAGAAACCTTGGAGATAGTTCTGCCAGTTATGGAAGCAGAGGTAGCATATGTGGTTACATCAGTTGAAGTGGAGTCATCGCCGTGAGTTGGGCTAATGAAGGTAACAGAAGTAGTGATACCGGATGAGGTACTGGCAGCAGTAGCAGCAGCAGCAGTGGTAGAGACATCAGCAGATGCACTAGCACCACTGTCAGCTGAGGTGGCAGAGGTAGCATATGTGGTTACATCAGTTGAAGTGGAGTCATCAGTAGCAGCAGAGATATCGCTGTAACTGGAGGTAGTAGATAAAGAAGAAGTAGTCATAGCAAAATAAGTGGAGGATTCTGCGAATGATGTTGTGTCAGTGAAGCTCACAGTAGGAGTACCGAATATAGTTGGGGTTTCAACAACATAAAGAATCTCTGGAGTAGTACTACCGTCAGTA